>JAOBRG010338504.1:0-14785 GCA_027574985.1 Umimayanthus nakama | reverse complement strand
GAGTCCTTTGGTCACTGTAGCATAGCAGGAAGATAGATAATTTCAAGGTTTTGTGAAAGGTGGTCCAAAATCGTCACCTAGGCCGTTTTTGCACCGAGCTCTTCAAATGTATAAAAATAGTTAGTAAAGTTATCCAAGAGGTTGGTGCAAAAATTTTGGTATTTGTAACTGTATCAAAATTCTTGAATACTCGTTTTGGCTCGTGCTGGGACTACCTGCAAAGTTCTAAAGCTTGCTTGAAGTTGTGTACCAGTTCTCAGAGTTTAGTTCACAAGTAAGTTTTTGTGCTTACGAAAAATAATGATGTGTTCGCATAGTCCTCTCAACACCCCTTGTCTTGGCATCACTGCAGCTATGAAGAGGTCAGTTGAATATTTCGACCTGTAGTTGATGTTGAGGACTGACGTTTTGATCTGTCCCCCCCTGTAGGCTGCTAGTACATATTCAGCGGGTCAAAGTATGACCACTTCCATGGACACAACAGAAAGTATTGCTGCTGCTCTAGTTTCTATGGCAGCATCGCCAGTGATTCAGAGACCACCAATCAGTAACCCTGGTAGGTTGTGTTTTAGAATACTTCACAACAATCTGAGACCATGCAGGTCATATGGTAGTTGTAGAGACATCTTTGGAGTTTCACAAGATCATTCATTTATTTATTTATTTACTCATTTATTCATTTTTGTTTGTTTGTTTGTTTGTTTATTTATTTATTACATTTGCAGTGGTGTTTGCCGACAGGAAACTTAGCAATAGGACACTAGGCCTTGAAATCTGTCAAATTTGGATTTGGGTTATGGGAAATAGTAATTGAATAAAGACCATTTACTCTGACTCACTGTAGCTGAGTGGCTAGTTTACAGTGTTTAATTTATACACAACTCAGTAATTTACAATAATATGTGACCCATTGTTCCAGTGAAAATTGTTGTTATTATATGGCTGAGTGATTTCGCGTGCTGTGATTGGTCAATTCCAGGTCAGTAAGTAGCCGTACGGACCGCTAGCTGTTGATCACCTTTTCAAAACCAGAATAATCAACAAAGCCATATAATAAGCATCTTATTAGCCTCGTTTGCTCAGTCCGTAAGGCAAGTTACGGATCCTCGTTTTTTCCTTCCTTGTTTTCATGGCCCGCGCGCTTAGCGCTTGGGCCATAAAAGGAAGGAAAAAACTCGGTCTATAATTTGCCGTACGGACCTCGCAATCGGCTAATAAGAGGTATTTATTACAGACCAGCTATTTTCATCAGTACAATCATGTGCAGAATTATTTCGTTTTTATGTTTTCAAGATTATTAAAGGACCGTTAAATTTTGCCATTGGACAAGTGAACATGGTTATTATTCTTAGGCTTGTAAGAAAACCGCTTGAAACTTATGTAAAGCTTGAGAATCAACCTTCTCTTTGTTTTTTGTTGCAATAATGATTTCTGTGTTACGCTACGTAGCTTAGGTTAGCTTTAACGTTTCTTCTAGGTAGCGAATACCAAACAAAACATATTTTCTGTAATTTATTTGCATGGTGTTCAATAAATATTTTGTCTTGTCTTGTGTTTAGGACTTACTTTATTTCTGCCTGTCTGACACAAGTTTTTGTTATGTTACATGTAGCGTCATTACCTGTGGTATCTGTAGCTATGACAACATCTTCACAAGAGTCTACAAACGAAAGAGCTCCTGAGGCTACCCCTGTAAGTAACGCAACAGCAGTGACTATCTATAGTTCCAAACAATATTGCTGAAAATCAATCACAAAGTTACTTTGGGACCTCCTCGTATGCACCCCACCTGGCCCACCCATCTCCTGTTCCATACAGTGTTGGCTTAAGATGGGCAGCAAAGAACGTCAGGGCTTTCATCACTGCTCAATTTAGTCAGCATTGGTTTGGGGGAAGGGGGTTTCTTTATGCAAATATAGGTTGTTTTTACCTGCATGTAAGTTATTGTCAAAATCTCATACAAGCCAGAAACACAAAAGCTGTTTCTGATCTTTTCGCTCAAGATTGTTAAGTAAGTCTTTTCACTGACAGTATACCCAGCACTGGGAGGCTAGTTTTAAAAAAACTGTTTTATCTGCGTGGGCGAGTACGCTGAACAAATGGGTTTGATCGACAAAAGTTGATAGGGTATGTTTTCGCCTGTGGGATATAGTGGGCAGGCGAAAAACATACCATATCAACTTTTGTTGATCAAACCCAAGTATACCCAGCAGCCTACTTTGGTTTTTACTGACAAGACTGGTCTGCTGCAAGGCAAAAAAAACAACCTCTCGTTATTTAGAAAATTAGTCAGTTGTAACTTTCTTACAATACTGTATACAAAGAAGTAATCAAACAAAAGATAGAGATAAAGAATGATGTGAGAACAGAAGAACAAACGCCTTCAAGAGATAAAAAAAGAAACCTTTGCCTCAAACGGCCATTCGTGAGCTGGTGGACTCGCAGCAGCAATACATGCAATGCGCCTGTTACAAAATGTACTTGAAGATTCTGATTTAGTAGAAAAAAATCCTTTTTGTTCAATACTTTTGTTTTGAAGCTATAAAAGAGTTATACCTGTGCTCTTATTCTTATACTTTGTTTATTTTTTTACGTAAGTTCGTTCATTCGGGAATGTTGTCTACGTTTTATTAAAAAACATTAAAAACTATGCGTGTCATGAGCCCTTATAATAATATCCCAGTTATACAGTGAAGAGTTACGCGCAAGGGTACCGTAGGGGAAGATCATGGTTTGGTTTCTGTACATATGAAGAAAATAATGTTGATTTCAATTTTGTTCTTTTTTCGAGTTTCCTCTGTATTTTATCGCTGCAGACTCCACCCAAACCAATTCGACCTGTGAGCAGTAATGACAGGGAGCAATACAAGGTTTGCATTTATATCATTGATGTTCGTCTCAGCGACCAGTTTGCAGCGTATAATACAGTTACATAAAAATACTACATGTAGGCACTTTGTAATACAATCATTGACTAAAGAACTTGCTAAATTTATTATTTTCTAGTGACAAATAACGTGCCAGTGTGCTTCATTCTTGGCCAAAAGAAGAAAAATCAGTTGATCGTTTGAGACAAATAATCTTGCTTGTTGTTGTGTTGTTTGTCGCTTTTTTCAATGAGTTTGTTGCAAGTACGAGTGTTTCGTCTCTAAACGTTCACTCAGTAACTTTTTGTTTGGCTGTACTTGAACAGTTCTCTGTTAAAGCTTTCCCCTCAAAAGTTTCAAATTATGCATTGCTAAATTCTCGTTACCCATCTCCATGCAATTCAAATACACGATATGGGAGAAACTGACATCTCATCTTAGAGAATATTAAGTGGATGATCAGTTTCTTTATTCTCACAAATAGTGAACTTATTTTCTAGTGCTACCGTAAGGAGACATTGATTTTCATACACCTGGCGGGAGTATAATATTTGCTGCTGAAAAAAACATGATATCTGATCATGGAAAGAAAAAACACCAAGTCCTCCTGTTGTTGAAAGCCTGATTAGCACTAATCCAAGGTTAACTTTTAGTAAATATGTGGAGTTAACCCAGAATTAGCACTGCTGTAATCAAACTTTGAACAACCGGACCTAGGTCGCTAGTATTAAAACTAAAAGCATTTGTCACACACTTGGTAACTTTCATGAAAACTTGTGTTTTATAAGTTTGTTTGCAGTGCGATTGTTTCCACTTAATATGCAGTTTTGTAGTTGAGCCACATACGAATACTTTCCTGATCCTCATCTCTCTGTAGGAACATAGGAGGATATCTCATATTTCTGCCGAACAGAAACGACGGGGAAATATTAAGGTACCTTCATTGATAGTATGTAGTTTAGCCACTAGGTTGGGGTCGTGTTTTCAAAAAAAAATGTTATGTGCTGGGTCTGTCTTATTGGAAATGAAAAACGTTGAAACGGCTCGTAAGTGTGAAAATTATCTCATTTTGTAAACGATTGTTTTGTTGGTAAACAAGGCTTCCTGGAATTGGAATCGATCAATTTTCTCTCTGCAAACCCGGTTCTCTCGTTCTGATCTCACTGAAAACCAGAGCATATGGGGAAATTTTGGTGAGTTATGGTAGGAAAGCTTATACAGGCTTGTACCAGCGGAAGAATCGCTTAATTCGCCTATACTAAAAGGTTGCTAAGATTAGGCCCAGAACTTACTACAAAAGTTAAGAAACGGAGATCTCCCTCTCCCCCTCCCTTCTCGGTGTAAGTGTGACAAAAAAAGTTCGCTGCGGCACGATTTGAAATAATTACACATCAGTCTGATGAAGTCTGAGCACCTGTTTGTAGTTTACGGGTTTTACGTAAGGGAGATCGAGAACAAGAAGTGATAACAATCCTGTTTATGTGTCAACAGATGGGTTTTGATGAGCTGATGCAGATGGTTCCGTCGTTAGCACAACAACGGAACATGAAAATCAGCAAAGCAACAGTTTTACAGAAAAGTAAGTCGTGTTGTACTGGTTAAGAAATACAGTCAAACCCCGGTAACTCGAACTGCCCAGGGAAATTGAAATTTCTTCGTGTTATCAGGTCTTCGAGTTATAAACCTTTGTTTTAAGTTTCACACAAAACAAACTTACTCAAGGAGAATCATGGCACGTAAAATGTGGCTGACAGTTCAAACTAGTTGAAAACAAGATTAAACCAAACTAGCCGAACATATTGTTAGGGTGTAGCAACATCCGCTTTTACATACTTTTGTCTTTTACTTGACGAACACTGCAACGAGCATGTTTTACTGAACAACCAGCATGAACACAGTTAGTTTCCCGCTTGTTATTTAAGTGTATGTTTTCGTCTTTTCTTTTGAATTTCAGCAACATTGTAGTGCTAAAAATACAAAGCAATGTAAACGTATATTAGTACCTGAAACGTACAGGTCTACATTACCTGCATTTCAAATAAAAACATTATGTAATAAACATCTACTATCAGTTAAGTTTTTGGCATAAAGAATTTTGGTAATGGCCCTTAGAATCTCAAAAATGGACCATGGACGGGCCATTGCCCTATGGCCTTTCAGTCCCTCCCAATCCCTGCTACATCACGTACTTCACGAACACCACAACAAGCATGTTTTACTGAACAACCAGCATGAACACAGTTAATTTCCCGCTTGTTATTTAAGTGTATGTTTTCGTCTTTTCTTTTGAATTTAAGCAACATTGTAGTGCTAAAAATACAAAGCAATGTAAGCGTAAAAAAGTACCTGAAACGTACAGATCTACATTACCTGCATTTCAAATAGAAACATTATGTAATAAACATATACTATCAGTAAAGTTTTTGGCTTAATGAATTTGGTAAAGGCCCTTAGAATTTCAAAAATGGCCAATTGACCTCAAAGAAACGGGCCATTGCCGTGGCCTTTCAGTCCTTCCCAACCCCTGCTACGGCATTTGAGCTTAAGTTGGAGGCGAACACGTAAAGTCGATTTTTCAAGTTAACAATTACATTATAATCATAGTGACACAGTACTTAACAAACTCGCAAGTATTTTGATATTTTTTGGAGATAATTTGGAACGAAAAATGATGGTGGGCGAATTATTAGTATTGAATAATTTTTTAGTTTTTATGGGTTTTAGGTAAGTTTAGAAATTAGTTTTTGGAGTTAACATTTAATAGACAAACGCTGGCGTGTATTGCTGTCCGAGGAGTGGCTCTTGGTACCCTATGTGGATGAAGAGCCACTCAAGGGAAATGCCATCTGCATAATGTCATTATTATTATTATTATTATTATTATTGTTATTACTATTGTTATTGTTGTTATTAATATTACTTATACTGTTATCATTTTCATTATTATTATTAATATCAGGGAAATTTTTGTTTCATTCTATTAACTTTCAGCCCTCTTTAAATTATCCTCTCCTCTCCCGCAGTCACGACCAAAATTTGAGGTGTTGTTCTTGAATTGAATTGATATTGAGCGACGCTCAGGCTTTTCATGTTTACGTTACAGCGGTGGAGTACACCATGAAACTGCAGAGGGAGAGACAGCTGATGAACGACGAGGCTGAACTACTCAGGAGGCAGAAGGACGAGCTGAAAGCTGAAATAGAGTGAGCACAAAGTATTTTTGAACTACTCTTGGTTTGTAGTAGTTCAACTGCTGGCCTTGGAGGCCATGTTGTGTTACGTTACCTGCTCCCAAACTGGATAAACTTTCAAAGGAAATTTATAAACAATATATCGGAGTTGTCGCAAGTTCGACTTATTCAGAGTAAATAAATGATCAAAAAAAAAAAAAACAAATATATAAACAAATAAATTATTTGAAAGAAGTGTCTAAGGCCCGTTTCAAACGTCGCATTTCTCATGCGCCGAATACAATGCAAATGAGTCAATTCTATTGTTCTCTCTCAATTGCATTGTATTCGGCGCACGAAAAATGCGACGTTTGAAACGGGCCTAGTTCAATCAGGCACCTCCCAGGTTCGATCTAGTGGGAGATGACTGTGTTTTTTAGTTTGCCTCGTTTTACAAAAAACTGATTATCTCATATCGATTTATGCTAAGTATTTCTTTCAGTGTGGATATTGAGTCTCCTTTTGAGTTACAAAAGGGAAACCGCTTTGCAGTTACTGCTGTGAAGGTTGACACATTTCGTCTGCTTCTCTTTGTAGTGCTTGTCAGCAGCAACTTCCTGCCACAGGGGCCCCAGTCTTGAGACAGGTGAGACCATCCTGTATGGCGGTGAAAATGAGATATTCACCTAGTCACTAAACAGCTAAAAAAACTAACTTTATTGCCAGGGCTGACACACTGTTGCCTACCAGAAAAACATATGAGTTACGTATGAAAACTCATAAACTAATTTTCATACGATCAAAATGCCCTTGAAAACACCCGTTCAATTCATAGTATTTGGGCCGATGCAGTCTTCCTCATATCTGTTCCTTGTTTCCTTTCTTCTTTCGTCTTTGTCCAACTTTTGCTGATTTGTCTTTTCTGAAGATCATTAAGAGGGCTCTCAGACCGAGCCGAAACTGTTTAAACGAGATAAACGAAAAGACAAAGCAGCAAAAGTTGGACAAAGACAGAAGAAGTAAGGAAACAAGAAAGAGATAGCTATAAAAAATAGAATTGTTCGTATACTTATCATTTTCAACCAATGAGTAGCATCGCGAGTAGCGTATCGATCGCCTGCGGATGACCAGCGCTTTTGACACATGAGTAATGTAGCTCTCGCGTGTTCAGCATATGCCCAGCGTATGCTTAGCGTATAAACCATACGTCCGAATCTTATCCTCGCTCTGCACTTGTGCATTGAGCGCTTTTAAACAAAGTGATCAGCTTCCATGTTATGCCCGAATATGCACAAAACAAGCAAGTTTAAGAAAGGGTTTTTACCCTGCCGTATGCGACCGTGCTTGAAACGTACACAACCTATGCCTAACGTACCCCTAGCGTATGTCAGCTTCCACCAGCGTTTGTTCATACGCTAGTACGACACACAATATAGAGTGACAGGCTTTTTGTATAGTTATCAGTCATAAGATATAACATAATAGTTGATTTATAGCGAGTTTGTTTTTTTAACAAAGCCGAATATCTTAATCATAGTAAACAGAACTACTGACCAATTGTTTGGAGGTTGTTGCAGATATTTGACGAGTCGAACAATAAATCAACCATTGTTTTTTGGCTTCTTTTGAATTGTATAAAATTTATATACTTGTAGTTTAGATTTTTTTATGCTTTACCTAATTTTATATCTTTATAAGGTTAGGAAAAGAGGTTTTTTATACGCGATAACTAGTTAATCTCATTTCCTTTTAATAGGTAGGATACAGTAAGATCCCCTGTGTTCAGTTTCTAAGAGTAGCTATTAACCTTGTTCTTGTGCTTGTAAGTCTGGATAACACACGTAACATTATATTTACACATATTGTCCTTTTCTTGTTCTCAGCGATCCGAACACATGTGGGCGATGTTTAACCAGTATGTCAGAAGTAGGACACAGCAGAACTACAAATTCTGGATCGTATCCTTTCGCATTTCTGTTGTTGGAGATGGTTTTTGTCTCAGCACTTCATTGATCTTTCAGTTTCTCTCACGATGAGAGAGTCTGTGCCAATTTGGGTCAGTTACTGATATACGCGATAACTAGTTAATCCCCAGTCTGCTCCGACGAAGGGCTAACGCTCGAAACGTCAGCTAAACACTATATCCCACCGGCGAAAAACATACCATATCAACTTTTGTTGATTAAACCCATTTCTTCAGTTACTGATAGTTTGACTTTTTTCATACGATGCAGTTTCCTGAACTAATTCAGTCCACTCTTTGGTTGCTACCGAGGCAGCTACAAATGAGCAAAATATTGCCCTTCAAAAAAATTAAATTCAGAGTAACAGAGTTTGTTGTGGATTATTTTTTTAAAGGTTGCTATGGAAATATAGAGAAGTATTATTAGAACAGAACATCTGCAGAAGCTGGGAGTCATATGTTTGGGTTGAGGGAAGGAGCGTTAAACATCGACGGCGGATTAAATTATGACCATTTGAAACAGAATAACGAACAGGTTGATCTTGTATACTTTTCACGTGCAGGTTAGTTTATGTCGGCCCATTCTGTCAGAAATAACTCGTGGTGAACTTGGAAGTTTACGATTCTGGTTGCACTTCATCAATTTTAAGTAGGTGCATTTGTTTGTGTTAGTTTACCGACTGTTCCAGGTCTTGTGGGACATCCCCCCCCCCTACCACCACCACCACCATATAGTTAGGATTCGAGGTTGGGCTTATCTGTACGTTTATTGAATTGTTGTTGGGTGTGTGGTATGGGATCGATTCACTATTCTTGGAAGTGATCAACCCACCCCTCCCTTAGGTTAGGGTTGGAGTCAAGGTTGGTTTAGGCTTGCCGTTAGGTTTATGGGAGGGGTGGGTGAGTTGGTGGTATGGTATCAACTTAACTCCCTTAAGTTAAGATTATAGCCAAGGTTGGGTTTAGGCTTGCCTTCAGGTTTATGGGAGGGGTGGGTGGGTGGTTTCCAACAACTTGAATGGTTTATGCCATATTCGAGCCCTGACTGGGGCAGGTGGCCATCAGAGGGAGTAAATAGATTGTCAGAACAACAAGGGCTGACTCTCTTATCTGTATTTCAATTTTTGTACATATTAATTTATTATCTTACAGCACTGAAGATATAAACTAAAAAAAAAACAGTAAAAAAATTGATATTTAAGAAAGAAAAAACACAACAAGAACAACGGCTGACTAGGCTGGGTACCTGAGGTTGATATCCCACTGTTTGTAAATACAAGCACTGTCCGGGTTCTCCTTAACTTAAGTGCCAACAGTTCAGTCTGATCATCCGACCGCTGTTTGAGGCGTACATCTCAACGGTCTCGACATCTAGTGTGGAGGAGTTTTGTCGGACAGTCCTGTCCTGGTTGGACCAGCGGTGCCCTCTTCCCGCCCTCAGACCAAGTAAGTGCTCATTCATTTGCTATAAAGTTGAAACGAATCTCCTGCAGAATGTTTGCTGAATTTTGGAAACAGCATCGTAGAATTTTAAGCAGATGGTACGGCTACTGTTTAGACAACGTGTTCTGAAAACCAAGGTTTTCTTTTTTTCCTTTTTTGCGTATATAAGGAAAGCCAGCAAATGAAGCAAACTGCAGACCAGCTATAAAACCTGACTAACAACGGAACATTTTTCACATCGCCCTTCGCGTTCTCCATAAAATCCCGATCGTAGTTTCAAGTTTATATTTTCAACTCGGTGGTGGCCATGTCGCCAGCTTGGTGAATGTTCACGTGCAGTGAATTGTTTTCTCTAGTTTTCAAAACCTTCTCTGTCGACGTAGCCGTGCCAATTGCTTAAACTCCTTATTAGGCCCCCGGCGGCAGTTCGGTTGCGTTAATGTTCCTATACTAATCCACAAGTTAGATGCTTGCCCCAGGGTAAATGGGAATGTGATGAGGGAAAATCCAGGGGTTTTGATTTTTTCGACAAGTCTCATTTAATGCAATTTTCAGTGGGTCTTCCTGATATACGTACCGTCCGGGAAGGTAGTGAAACCATTGCTCAATACCTGGACTTGTTCCCGTGAGTCTGCCTGATAATGATACCGTCCCCCAGGGGGGGGGGGGGTGGACCAATGCTTACAACCTTGATCAGTTGATTTGCCTGATAGTGAAACCGTCCCCAAGAGGGTGTGGGTGGGGCATGAACCCAGTACCTCACCCCGTTTATCTCTCCAGTACTGCCCCCAGGGGTATGAGATCATTAACAGGTGCTTGTATCTACATAACACCCGTGCTCGTCCCGCTTGTTTCCCGACAGTCCCGGTGGCAGCACTGCGTGAACTCAGTCAACACACGTCCATCCTGACCGACCCCTCCAAAGTCGCCGATGAAGCCCAAAAGGCCGCTATGGCCGAACACCCGACGAGCGTATCAGGAATTGAAGCTCTGTTCGACAGTGGAGAAGTCAGCTCCGAGGTGTTAGCCAGTGCGGAGTATAGCACGAGGTTGCGGTGACAGATGGGGTGGTGGTGGCTGGGCTCTTGATCGCTAACGACGAGTACAGCTCTGTTGAGACCCTTGCAGTCATTGGAGCTCCGTGGTGTCAAAAGAATAGACGACAAGTTAAAGGACTTTTATTAACTTAAAAGGAAACTTACAAGGCAACGCACCCAACTATGGCCGGAATTCTTCTAAACAATACGTTTCTGCGAGGATCAGCCAGTGGGGGGTCCTGGTTGCTAATAGACTTAACTGGGAAATTAGTCTTACATACTTTCAATTTCTCAAAATTATAACCACATAGGCAAGAAGCTGCTGTATGGAGCATGGGTGACCACGGCTTGGCGTGTTGTGCTGTAATACGTTTTACAAGCATTTGGAAAGATTCTGCTATTTATGGTTGTTTTTCTCTTTCATGACAGTTTTTCTTCTTAGCGTTTGAGAAGCAAGTTCACTGATTATTTCAAAGACCGTTGCGACTGTTAACAACTACAAACTTAACACGTTTAGATCAGTTTCGAAGACTTGCCAAGTACTCTTTGACACAACCGTAAGCCGAACCCCAATCAAAAGGTGTTCGTGTCACTTATGTTGACTGTAAACCAAAGTGTGTCAGATCCTGACCATTGGTTTATTTTGTGTAAACCGCAACGTTTTAGAGGTCTCTAAGACGTAGATCTTGTTATTAAAACCTGTAACGCGGCCTTTCATTTTACATCGCTCGTATCAAAGCGTGTGGAGTAATTTCTTACTTAAAATGTCATAACGTTTAAATCTGGAATCGTTGAGGAAAAATGTAACTTTGGCATTACTTGCTCCTTAAAATGTTACACTGCTTAAAATCCAAAACACGACTGGTGCTGCATGATTGGTGCTGCATGTTTTGTAAGAGATTCTATCATTAGATCAGATCATCACTACACGCACGTCAATTTCGTATCGCTTAAAGATTAGGAAGTATTGGTGCCGTTTTTTGTTTTGTAAACTAAAATGTTGTACTCAACTTATAAACCAGCTGCTGATGACTAACCATTTTGCATCAAGTGTTTGTTCAGTTGCCAAAGGAAGGCCATCAAGAGGATGGTCTTCGACTGAAAAGGTAACTTCAACATTTCAGTGGTAATATAACGAAATAGCCCCTTACCTTATGTGCTGGACAAGAAGATTTGTATTTAAGCTATATAGCAATACAGAACACAGGCAAAAACACGTTTAGAACTTGTTTAAAAGCCTTAATACTGTGAAGAAAACCTTTGAGTATTTAATTATGCTTCTCCCAGTGTAAGAAGTGCCGTATGGCATTCGTAGCATCATGTTGGAATAGGGATGGGCAAATTCGCAGAACTTTAGGATTATATCTTGTTTCCAGAACATCAATATACAAATAGTGAACTCGGCTACCAGTTCGTCGTTGGAAACGGGAAACGAGAATGACGTCAACATTTAGATAAGACTTCAGTCAGGTTTAGACCTGACTTTTTGTTATTTAAACGCTTTATACCTATGATTAAGTTTACGGTGTTGATAATTATTATCTCACATGTGTGAACGAGACTTAAGATATATTAAGCCAGCTGTACTAGCAAGTGGGATCACGGACGGTTGGACTCGCATTATTTCTCGAACACACGACGATTGCAGCCTAGAAGCAAGCCTTGCGCTCAAGTGAAACCGTATAGTTAATTGAGAATAAATTTTATGAAGAACTTATAATATTCAGTTCCTTTTTATGTACGAAAAAACGAATAAAAAGCTGCAGATGTACCAGAGAACTTGAGCACCTCAATTGTCTACAAATAAACCGAAGCTGTTTCACAGTGTTACTATCAGTGTTCAATACTGGTAAATAAATATTCAAAAAATAACGTGGAGAAGGGTTTCGAGTGATATGTTTCCTCCATACTTTCAAATGGAATTCCGGCAAGCACAATTATCAGTTATGCCGATGTATCCTATATAGACTGCAGGCTCATCGTTAATTTTGTAGTGGACAGCAGTAACTCACCAGTATTACGGATACTGCCGTAGGGCTAGTCTCTGATTCGTGACGTCATTGTTTGCATTGTTGCTCATTGGTATAAAGTCTCTTAAATTCAAACCTTAGCTTTAAACAAAACCGATAGAACACGACACGTATGTGTGGTACTTACTGAAAGTATGCCTTCATGGTTTGTAGAGAAATGCCTTTTTTGCCGCTAGGCATACATTCCCTGTGATTTCCCGACGTTTTCAAAGACACTTCGGAGAACGTGACCGACAGCTAACGCGAACATCAACGAGGTCGTTACAAGACAACAGAATAGACAGGGGCGGATCCAGGGGGGGTGAAATGGGCGAGTTTTCACCCCCCTTTTCTGAGCCCCCTTCTTTCTTTTTCTTATCTCTCAAATGTTTAAATAATATTTGATTTCTCTGATCAATGCCTTTTTTTGACGTGGAAAATGTGCATAAACGATAATTGATAAAGTCTACCGATCAATTTAATTATTTTGAGCCCACAAACACACTATCCAGCATGTAATTCATAAAACGCCTCGTTTCCATGCTTAAGAAAAATTCACCCCCCATTTCAAAATCCTGGATCCGCGCCTGATAGACTTCGTTATAGAATACAATGACTGCACATGCCAGCTTGCCTCCTTTTTATCGTCGTCTTTAGAAACAACTTGAAAAGCCGGTGAGAAGAACTAATTGCAAAAAAAGTTTTTTTTCGACTTTATACCTACAAGGCCACATGAATATCATTTAAAATACATCAAGACCCACAATTGGGAAGTTACTGAACATTGTGGTTTTAAAGGCACCGGGTTTCGTGCAAACTTAACGTTTAGACCTATTTGTAACAACAATTTATTGAAAAATCATACACATACTAAGCTGAATTATTCAACAAGCAGTACTTTAATTCCTAGTCTAACTATTGTTCTCCCCCCTCCCCTGGAGAAAGGTTGCTCAGATTTTCTTTAAATTAAAGGGAATTGGGACCGTTCTTTTTAATTTTTTGTGTTTCTACCCGATTGTGCATCCCAAGGTGACGTCTCGAGAGAAACGTAAAGTTGACTTTTTTGTCGGCAAAATCAATATGCGAAGCTTCCCTTACTTTATTTACTAGTCACTTGGGAAAAAAATCACTGAACACACGAACAGCAAAGAGCTATACGTATCAGTGAAGTTATGAAGGAAAGCTCTATTTAGCGTTGGGGAGCACTCTAATTGATAACTTCTGGAAGAAACAGAACAAGGCTAATGTTCTTCATTTTTATAAGAACAAACTTTATAAGAACACCCAGGCTGAGATTTGCCCAAAAATTAAGAACAAGCTTAGAACAATGACCAGGCTGAAATTTTTGATCAGAAATATTTAAGAAATTTATTTAATTCTCTTATACAGATTGAGCTGTACATGAAAACAAAACTTGTTCAGAATTTAGCTTGGTCATCCCCATCGGGCGTGCAAACTCGTCACGTTCGCGAACGCTATATTCGCAGTTCAAACATATATTTCTTTAGTAGTGCTATTTTACATGTGTTGTTCCAGGCAACTAACTCACTGTTTAAAAACTTCAGGAAATAAGAACAATTTGAGGCTGAAAACGCCATAAAAATAAGAACAGCCCAGGCTGAGCCGAAAGTTATTGGTTCTTATAAAAAAAAAGCATGTATGAAACTATGCACTATTCTTAATGAGCCAACGGGTATTCTGTTCTGATTTATTCTGCTTAAAGCTATGCGCTATCCTTTTTATAGAACATGAAGCTGAAAAATGTTGAAAAATGCCTAAAAATTCAGAAAACATAAAGGATCGGGGATGGAAGCGGAATAATTTGAACGTGGTTATTCATTATATTCATTTACATTTTATGACCATTATTCATTATTCACTTCAATTTTTTTTCAATTATTCATTATTCTTTTTGTATCGCAAAGGGAGCTAAATGTGTACAAATCACAATTGCAAGTCGTTCGTTGTTTTGCTAAGCTTTAAGAAATTCGCTCGTTAGAATACTCTCGTTTATGTAGTGAATGCGTTTACTCATAAAATCTGGTTACCTCGTTACTACTCTGAAACAAATAGTTTTACTAATACACTCAACTTGCAATGAAAAATACTTTATTCATCGAATTAGCGCCTTCTTCTTCCGTCGCTTCTTCTGCTTCCGTCGAACATACGACGCAAACTTCGAAGTGTGTACCAATAAAGACCGAAGCGCAAGCAGAAAAGGAAGGATGAAGCATCTCGTCCCTGCATCCGCGAGTCTCTAGTGCGAACCAAGCTTTTAAGCTTCTGTTGCCTTTTT
>JAOBRG010338471.1:0-14792 GCA_027574985.1 Umimayanthus nakama | reverse complement strand
TATGATAGCCGACTCGGTGCTTCGCACCTCGCCCGCTATCTAAAAGCTCATATCCAACGCGCGTTCGTGGAATAATTTTTTTAAATATTGCGCCAGCAAAGGTTGTTACTGCATTGCCGTGGCGTTATATGATGGACCTGCACTCCATATTTTGCAAAGTCAGTGTTAACAGTAGTGATTATTTGTGCTGTTTGAACCCACAGTTCCCTTCGGTTCCAGTATTGGACTATTGACTATGACAACCTTTTTTGAATTGCTGTATATGGTATATATTGTACCCAGTTCTCAGTAAGATTTCAGTTGTTTTTTTTGCCAATTCTCATGCTCAGTAGCCCGTTAGATTTTTTGATATTCATTATTAATCAACTAAATCACCAAAACATAACATAGTTGGAAATCAGTTGAAACTTTACGCGACTCTCGGTAGTCAATAAACTCCATTCAGACCCTCTAAAAGAGTCGTATCATGTTATAGAGGGTTTTGTAGTTACAACTGATATAATCATGTTATTTGTAAATTTGTGGAAAAACCCCTGCTGAAACCTGTTGTTGAGACGATGGCAGTCCCAGAGACCTGTACATACGTCAAGTGACGTGCGAATAATTGACACTGATATGGTAGTTAAAATGTATCCTTTCCGTGATGCAGGTCTGTGTGTTTCATCTATACATCATTTAAGCAACATCAGCTGTAACTGTGCAAGATCCAGGCAGGTTTGTCGTATGACAAAACTACATGTAATTTACCTTTAAGTTTAAGGGTAACTGATGTAGCTTTCACAATTTTGGCCGAGGACTCGTTTGGCCTAACTTGCTCGTTTGTAAACCGGCTAGAAACAAATTCTTACTTCAATTTGGGCTGTTTATAAAGTACTGTTTGAGAGGCAACCAACTTCGTTTTGAGCAGCACTGTTGTTTTATCTCTACAGGTTGTTCGGATCTATTGCTTCTCACTCGACCCATGCTTCTGTTGTAGTGATCTTTGTCTGACTTTTTCTTTATAAATAAGTTTTAACTAGTCTGAAATGTAAAAAACCAGCTTATCAGGAAAACAGTTTTAATCACTTTTTTAGGATTTCTTGAGCTACAAGTATTCAGGTCCGGCTCCGCTTTTAGTTGCCGTCTAGGTTAAGTTTCATTTTACAAATTTTCGCAATAAAATTATAACGATACTGAGAGAAAGTGGAAAGTCTTATCATTTTGTGAATTTTCCAATACAAATTCTTTCTAATCTTCCGTCGTTTCCTTAAGGAGATAAGTGTCATCTTACATCAAGTTCGGTATATATGATTAGCTGTCGTCGTTCGACCAAAGCAGCTCTTTAAATTAACCATGCTTCAAAGAGCACTCGGCCTTTTTAATACCAGGTATAGGAATAACCTAGTCACCTCTGTTGATTTTTGTCAGACTTTCGAATTGTGATTTCAGCGTTAAATAATTCATGGAGCAAAGTGCTCGGACGCCTGTTTTGCGATAAAGTGAAAGAAAATGAATAATTAAATAATCAAAGTGTCAATTATGTTGTTGGAATGTTCTCGATAAAATAATAAAATTGGCCAAGCCAAAGTTTCTTGATGACTATGATAATCTATTGATTATGATCCACCGGTCAGTTTTTGCTTTGAGATCATTTAAAACTGATTTCTCTTCGCTAGTTTGTTGGCGCAATTAACACAAACCTTCTTTTATTTGTTGCTAATTTCTCAGCTTTCGTCAATTCGTCTTACTACCGCATGCAATACCAGTATGAGATTTTATCGGTGATATGTCTTTTTTGTTTACTTCAGATCCAGCGACAAAGAATATAATACTTCTTGATAATAGTTATATGCCAATCTCAGTTTTAAACCGAGAATTTTGTAGTTTCCATAAAGTTTCAAACTGATATCTTATTGAAATAATTTATAAATTATAGTAAGATTTTCACACTTAAAATTATTTTTGTTACTCTGAAAGAAGAAATTACATTTCGATATCAATAAATTATGGTCTTGTTGCAATTTAATAGCGCGAGAAAAAATTTCCGATTTTGGTGTAGTTGCAAAACAATATTAAGCCTTACTTCTCTGTCAGTCATGTCCGGCAGATTCTGTGAACCTGTGTCGACATGTCTGTTATTTTATTCAACGCAATAGCACAAAGATCACGAAAGAGGCAGATCACACACAAAAAATGGTGTTTTAAAAAACATTACATTAACAAATTGTTTTTAGACCCTTTGCAAAACTTCCGCTAGAACTGTAGCAAAACCCGCATCACATTCAAGACACGTACATGAACGATGTATTCTGATGACTGTAAATTGAAGTTTTAAGTACAGCGCATGTTATTTAAACGCTTTACAATTGAAAAATCTTTCTTCCAGCCACGTCTAGATTGTAAAAGCCGAACAAAACATTTTCTTAACTCACGTTCTTAATAAGCACGAACTAATTAGTTTCTCTGTTAGCTATGCAAAGACATACCTTTGCAAACTTTTCTCTGCCGCTGTGATTAACAGAAAGTGTGTCCTTTGCGCCTGGTTCTTACCAGTAGTAGCGACTATTCGCATTGGTCGTATGTAGACAAAACTGAACTACATCGGGCTGCTGCATCTCCGAGAACAAACCGATACAACAAAACACGATTGATACTTTAGTATTGCCCTTTCAGTGCGCGCGCATCAAGACAAAACAAACGAAAAGCGGCCGTGTTTCACTTTGTCAACAGTACTGCAAAGGCAAGAAAACTTTTATGACAAGGTCAACAAAAGCCAGGTGCCGGAAGCAAAATCAGAAATAAATGAAAGTAGATTTAAAGCATTAACAGCGACGCCGTATCATTTGTGATTCATAATAAGCTTGTATCGAGTGGTTTCCTTATCTGGTTTGAAATCTACTCCAATGACCATTTTGCGATAAATGAAAAACAAAATCTGCTGTCCGAAATATATCTCAACGTTGCTTTAGTTTTTCCAGGTCCAATATGAGAAAAATCTTCTCTGTCAAAAGATGATTTATAGTTATTGGTTTTATGGAAAATTCATTAGCAGCCACAAACTTTACTGACTTCTTTTTCTTGTATTTTGTGGCCATAGTATTACAATTTGGTGTTAATTGTATTCATGGGACGCTATTGGGCAGATACCTTTCATCTGCCTTTAATGACTAACAACATTTAACTTCAAATTGAATGTATTGTGGGAATCATTCCCCAGTCTGACAAGTTGTTCTGGTTGATTGTTCAGTCTGTTTTCTAGATTGAGCAGTTATGGAAAACTGATGTTCGTTTGGTAAATTTATGGAGTTTATAAATGATATTTTACTTAAATTTGAACTTTCTCCTCCAAACACAGTTCATTATCTGGCTTTGCTTTAAAGTAAAAGTTAAAAAGCCAGCTTTAGCTGGTAAAAGTTAAAGGTAATAATAAGAAGAATATGTGAGAAATTACTTTTAACTAATTTAGTAATTACGCACAAGAAATTCCTGTTTAGGTCAGTTGCCAGTAGCTACACAGTTTGCGGTGCAGCTGTCGACTGTCAGAGCTGGCTGTTCACTCGTAATAACCAACTCGGGGAACAATGTACCGAGTTTGTCTCATTCTGTATTATATTTTATGAATAAGAACGTTCACAAGGAACAATACAATACTTTATAACACGCTGCAGCACACTGACACGACACCAGTCCATTATTTTTGTTATTGGGATCAATGTTGCCATGATTGCCTCATGACTTCTCGCTATTTTGAGTGAGCAGGATCTATCTGTATAACTGCTACTTTTGTCAAGTATAACTGACCCGGGAAAACGCCATTCCACTTCCAAACAACACTTCTCCCTGAAATGAAGTCAGTCGTGCTACAAGGCGATGTAATCAGCTATATATAACTAGGCACAAAATAATCCTTATTTGTATTTAGTGTTTTTTCAATGAAGAGCAACACATTCCAACCTGTGTAGAGAAGACGGATCTCTTATGAGACAAAAGGTGTCAGAAAGCATTTCCAGTTTCTTTTTCAGCCTATTAAGTAATAATAATAATGATAATAATAATATTAATTTTGACATTACTCATTAGTAATAACAACAATAACAATAATAATAATATTAACAATAAAAAGGAATTTAACTAGCGCCGTTTCTTAAAATCCAACAGCGCTTTAACAATCTATTAAAGAGCCAAATCAGAGTAGGGTTCCATTTTCTTGTACTGCAAACTCAGTATTTTCTTACATAGACTCTATTGAGGACAGTGTTGAACTTTACGATTGCCCCCTTTCTACCAGGAAGATAAGGTTAATGCATGCATTTACGATGATTCAAGAAGACCACAACAGAAGCAGCCGTTATGAAACCCCGAACTTAGTCGGATGTCTTCCGTAGCAGCTAATAACAAGCTACCAACGACTGTTTAAAACCGAATTCATTCACTGATCTGTCCAATTGAGTTAAACACAGTGCCCGGCGGTATAAACCTCGTTATTGTAAGTGTGATGTCGTTGTTACTGTTTTTATACCTGAGGCTGGGAGCCATTCGTCCGTCAAGTTACACTTTCAAGTGCCGTGCACTCGCAGACGACCTGTAGACGCTCTGAGGAGCACTAATCCTATAAACGGAAAATAAATGAAATGTATGCAAGCGATTTGCTTACGCAAACCTAAAACGGAGCGATTACGCACTCGGCCCTTGATGAAGTGTAAGTAGGCGAAAGTTAGGTATGTGCACTTTTCATTGAAAGTCGCCCTCTACTCTGAGAACGAAAGATCTCATTGGATAAAAATATAATTCAATAACCACAGCCATGAGCCTAAAACATACCATCCGTAAGCATACTGTCAAAAAGAATTATAAATTGCTGCTGTTATTTTCCAATCGCTATTGGAATAGTTCGTTCCTAGAGTAGAGCCTTTCCCTGTTCCTAGGGCCGAGAGCATTGCACCAAGGAGTGTACTGAACAATAACGCATTCAAGCAGATCCCCCCGAATCAACCGACAACGGAAGTTGTTTTGGGGATATTGACAATCAGCTACGGGTGTACTTACTCAGATTGAATTGGATCGGAAGAATTAGGCTGGTTGTTTCAATAAATCTAATAAAGATACAGTGAAATCATTTTGTGCTCTCTACTTTTTAGGGGTATCACATGCGCGCGATCAGTTTTCACCAAGCACTTGGGAAATAGCGCCTTCAGTTGCAAGCATGCTCTGACTTCTTTTAAACTCTCGTTACTAGCGAGCATTGTTTTCTTAAATGTTCTTATGTCTTTCTTGCTGTTGTTGTTACCAAAAAAGCAAACTAATAAAAGTAGACTACTGGAACAGCAATTGTACTTACTGGACTTGCTGTGCTGACTTATACAATCTGGTATTCATCACGAAACATTCCAAAGATGCAGGAAACTTTTTCTGAGGAAAAACCTGGCAAAATGATATGTTTTAACCTGAAAGTTAAGTGTAGGACATGTAAAACTGACGTTTCGAGTGTATATAAGAGCAAACTGACAACTAAAAACGCTGGCTGGCCAAGTTCGAGGCTTTGTGAAACTGATAACTTACAAAACTATCCGAGCACGAATAAACGCGCACCGTCCAAAATGTTGAGCTGGAAATCTAACAGAAACCAAATCTACACAACATTTGGAAACTATCACAGATTAGACGAAGCGCTGCTCTTGCGATTTAAGTTCCCCGAGGGGCTTACAGGGTTAAGTCAGTGTTTAGTACCACCACAGAGTGGAGGAAGAAACGCGTATTCGGCTTCTACATGAAATATTAATCCCATGCACGGATGATCAGTAACTGAAGTATAACTTCACGCTTTTTTTGTAAGAACAAACTTTATAACAACATCCAGGCTGAGATTGCCCAAAAATGTAGAACAAGCTAAGAACAGACACCAGATTGAAACTCTTGGTTAGACAAATTTAAGAATTTTATTTAATCCTTGTACAAAGGGCGCTGGTAGAGTGAATAGTCAGCTGTATACCGGGGGCAGGCAGGATACTAAAAAGTACTGCAGGACGCAAGACGTCCCGTCATCAAGGAATACGACGCACGTTCTTCATCCTCTCTATCGTTCAAGGTGTAGTGAACGCTGCTGTTCCCCTGTCCGTCTTGCTGGACAAGAGGTCCTTGCATATGGCATCTCCCGCACTACCGTGTCCACAGCAGTAGCTTCTCGTGGTGTCCCCGTTTTCACAGAGTCTGCTGGGTGGCGACTGAGTCCCCAGGGGTATATCTGGGTGGGGCAGACTCGGCTCGTTAGCCTTGGTTGGCAGCCAGTCTAGGAGGACACTCTGATGGAAAAACTAAATCCTTGTGATCACAACAGCCGTCTTAGCTCACCGAGCCACTGTGAAAGGATACTTGGCCTAACTGTTATAGTGGTTATAAATTTTGGCCCAATGAAGTTGGGTCACAGGAGACCCAGGCTCAACGTAATATTTAAAATCTAGTAGCCCGATATGTCGTTGCGAAATTAAATATAACTTTTGAAACTTTCCATGGGAATTTCACTGTGGCCGATATCTCTGTACCTACCTGTATCTTACGGTTAAAGAATTATATGTGTCGTTATTGTTCCCTGGCGGAGGAGAAATGTCTATTTTCGTGTTTCTACACTTAAAATAGTTGGGTTTAAAATCGGGTGGGGAACTTCGCAAAGTTTGGTCGAAACTCGCATAATTTCTACACGTGTACGAAACAAGAGTGAGTACTGGTAATGGTGAACCGGTACCACGTGTTTTTGTCGTCTTATACTGCAACCAATCAGATAGATTGTACTGTATTGTTTTTACACGTTGTAGTACTTCAAGGACCAATCACAAACCAAGTTTTTTGTTAATGAAAGGTCAGTAAAGAAAAGCTTAAAACCTTAACATTTGTAAACGTGTTGGACACGACCTTACAAGCGGTACTGCCTACTGATGCTCGATTTTAATACATCGAGTTTAAAAAAAATTATTTACAGCTTTTTAATGACGTATACTAGCAATACAAAAGAAACTGAGATTCAAGATTAAGTATTAATAAAAAAGTGCACTATTCAATTACTAAGCCAGCTTATTCAATAGGCAAATCTGTTCTTGATGACGATTAATTGTTTGACTGTAGATAACACATGCAGGCTGGAACACAAATGAAGAAATTAATTTTTGCAAAATGCATTTAACTTTCGAGAACGTGAATAACGGAAGGTATTTTTAGTGGTTTAAAATTTTTCTTTAAAATTCTTTGGAGAACCGAAACCACACAAAAAATTGTGCTCTAAAAAAAAAAAAACTCATTGGCATTGATTATTTAGCCGTGATAAAGCGCCTTTAGTTAAAGTTATCATTTAATAATTGTAACACGGAAACAGGAAACTCTTAGTCCCTGTACTTAACAAATAGAGAGATTATATGTACGGCATTAGACAACCCGGGACGCTAAGGAGCTTTTGTACACAATTCTTTAGATATCAAAATAGTCTTTGGTGTACGGAAGGAAGTGATGTTTCTATTGCATCATCAGTTTCGATATCTATGAAGGACGGCAGCGCTTACGTTGTGGAACAAACAGTAACAAAACTATGAAGAGAAATTAGATATACGACAAACGAGTACAGACTGTATTTCACTAATTAATGCAACTTTTAACTGACACTGAGTTATTGGGGTACGATATCTATGAAATGTTTTATACTATTTTATACAACTCTTTCTGAGTTCTTTAACTCTTAAAGCAGTTGAATCTTGTGGTGTGTTTTACTGCTCTAGTTCAATGTAGAATCATTATACAACCTGGAAATACTTAGTGATTTATTTAACTCTGTACTATCTTCATACTCGTTACCGACCACGCTACCTTTTCAGGAAGAATGCTAATTCCAAATTGCTTCACTGTCTGGTCGTAACCCTCCAGTTGCACAACAGATCAAATTGTAAGATCTAGGTTAAAAGCTCCCTATCCTCTCCCCGATTAAATTATAAATTACCAAGTTATAGGCCTATCTATCTGATAACAAACATAATACCATGGTTATAAGCCCACAAGGTCATTCCCCTGAAAAAATCAGCTCGATAGATTTTTTTCAAACTTTGTCAATACTTTGCCTCTCATGAGGGAATCCAAGACGTAATAAAAGACGGGGTTCTCGACCTCGTTTGAGAGCTATAACTAATCAAACGTACCACCCTAAATGACACAGAGCAGGATTTTGGTCCTTGATTCCAAATAACTGATGTCTGCTTATTTCAAACAAAAAAGCCGTGTTTTCATTTGAAATATGTAACAAATATCTTAAACATGTAGCTCTGAGTATATCCCAAGTTCACGTTCGACCTTGGACTTTCGAGCAGGAAAGGACATAGAAACATTGGTTACGTACGTAAAAGGCGATGTTTTTGTGTAAATTAAAAACGTTTCCAATTGTTTTTCAAGATTCGGTCGATAGATTTTTTTGTTGCTTCAAGTATTCGAGACCACTGAACTACCAATGGAGTGAGCGGAAAAAATTAGGGGGTCACCGAATTTGTTTAGGAGAAGTTGTGCAAAGTATCGCTAAAAAACAACATTTTTTGCTCAATTTCCGAGGGGAGCCTGGGGCGAGTTTTACAAAAACTGGCTTAAATCGAGCAATTTTCAATCTTTCCAAAAAATTTTACAATGTGTCAAGGAACAGTGAAATCGCTCAAAATTAAAATTTTACATTTATGTGCAGAAGAGCTGCGCAGTGCAAAATAGGGGAATGACCTTAAAGAAATTATCGCTGACTTACTTGGGGCATATTTGTACAACTACAAGAGAAAATAAGAGGCAGAAATCAACCAGTTTATAGGAGCTGTTGCACGTACAAGGCAAGTCTTGAAAAGAACAGCACAAAACTCAAATCCAGCATAAGTCGCGACTAATATAAGACGCGATTGTGTTTTTCGTATCATTTATACCAACAGCTCGTGTCTCACGTAAGTCATGTCCTATTCTTGCTGGTCTAAATAGACCTGTTACAATTAACAAACGCCAAAGGAAGCTTCTTAAACGGCGAACGTATTGTATGTATGTTTGTCTTAAACTCTTACTTATCTGTTGATCATCCCTAAAACACTTTTTCGTACCGCTACTCCCTCTCTTCGTTTAGCAAAGCCCCCTCCAAACCCCTCAATATGACCTTGCACAAGCCCACAACTTTGAGCGGGATTTAACGGTAGATATGAAGATGATGCCACGTAACTTTCCCGGCGGATATCAAGAAATTGACCGCACTCACATCGGCGTCTTTCTTTGCGTTTTTACCGTAGAGCAGTCAATTTTTTAAATCTGTTTTTTTTTAGCGCATTTCAGGTTCCACAGTTGGGCTAGAACTTTCCAGTAAATTTCAAACTTGGCAACCCACCTTAGTTGTATTTAAGCCGTACATATACTAATTACTTATTGACCAAGATCGAGGTTTGTACGGAAAACACCAAACTGAGGCGTTGTAACCACTGGAAGACTGGTTTTGAAAAAGACTGTTTCTTTCTCTACTTTGGCGGGTAAGTTGAATATGGGTTTGATCCACATGGATTGGTATGCGGTATGTTTTTCGTCAGGTCATGATGCTTGGTGTATAGCTGGTCAACGTTGCGTTAACTACCAAACGTTCAAGGTTAATAAGTGTTTAATTGTATGGCATTCTCGCTAAAAACGACAACAACACCTTGCAAGTGGAGACCCTTTACTTCGCAAATCCGATTTTGCATGCGTGTACGATAACGAAGTATCTTTGCTGCAGACTAAATACAACTATCGTAACATTATACGTCACTCTGGTAGACAGACCATGGTGGCCATCAATTCAGTCAAGGACTTCTTTGTATTTTAAATAATACAGTTTGTAAATTCAACAAAAAAAATGCTTACAAACCCAGGACATGTATAAATTATAGTTAGTAACAGCATCTTGGTTGGAGAAGAATTCACAAGGAGAGCAGCTGACTGATTCACTTGTACTGCATGTAGGTGTAGTGTTATTGATTCAGCTTGATTTCACTAACTCCTAAACTACAGTACAGTACAGGTACACTGTAGGATCAAAAATTTAAAACTATCATCGTGGTACTGACATTTAAAACAGATGTAGGAAACAAAACAAAACAATTCATATGGTCCTGGCACAGTTTTAAGATATAAATTCAATGATTCATTGTTTCAGAAATTCCATGCCTAATTTTCCATAACTACATGTATTATCTAAGATTTTCCAGGCCTTTGTTGCGAGATGTTGTTGTTCCAGGTTTCTACATGATCACTAAGAAATCTGTTATTCCTGAAAACAAATAAATCATCTTAAACCTCCTATCTCAGTACAAATCACAGTGCTTTATCACATGTAAAAGTCCTGTTTTAGCTGAGAAAGATCACTGAGTTACCTCAGTTTTGAATGGAATCATATATGGTAGTCTAAATTGTGATCAAAGGTTTCCCAGTTCTTTGCTTTTTAGCATTAACAGCTCTGAGTTTTTCCTCCAAACTACCACAAGTCTTTCTTTTCTTGAGCTTGGTGTATGATTTTTCAGTAAGAATACCTTGCACAAGGGACTTTGCTTGGTTTGCAGGCATTGGGTTTATTTTAGAAAAAGATACCTCAATGCTGTCAAGCTTCTCTTGTGAAATTGGAGACTCAGAAAGTGTTGAAATCAGAGCTTCTGCAATAGCTGATCTCACAGCATGGGTTGTCCAGTGTTTCTGAAGAAGCTTTAGTGTAGATTGAACACAATCTGATTCATAAATCCACTTGACATCCTCAAACCCGCAGTCGAACAACACAAGTGGCAATTCAGATGCCATGTTGTACTGCGGCCTTCTTGGACACTGTGTGATATCCAGCATCCAATCAATAACTTCAGGAGCTTCTAACCATTGTCCAATGAGAAACAACACTGCCACAAGACAGCGAACTTGATGCCAAAGGAATGCTGAGCCACAAATTGTCACTTCACATAACTCATATTCAGCATTAGAGGCATGTGTGTGTAGTCTGTGTACACTAATCTGCTTAATGGATCTTTGGAAGTTCACAACTCCATTAGCTATATCCATTTTGCAGAAGTTCCTAAAGTCATGCTCTCCAATAAACTTCTGTGCTGCTTGATTCATCATTTCAATATCCATGCCACTAGCTGGAAAGTAATACTTGTACTCTCTGTACAAACAGCTAAACCGGGCATCAAATGAAGGTAAAACAGGGGCCCAAGCTATCACTCTGATCTCATCTGGAAGAACTTTGTTCAAAACATGTACATAAGAAATCTCTTGAGGTTCCTTGGCTCCTAATGGATCAGAAACAGACAGTTCGTCAAAGCAGGTTGCTGATGCAAGATTCACACAGAATTTGGGCAAAAAAATTAAATAGATTTTCCACGACCAAAAATTTTTAAAACTCTTTGACTATGAAAAGCTGAAAGCCCAGCTTTCTTGGGGCAATTATTTTTTGTCATAAAAAATCTAATAATTTTCAATAACCATTTTTTTTTCAGTTTTACCAGCATGCACTAAGTGAACGATGATATACTAAAGAACATGTTAGATTGGAGCAACTACAATTTATTCTACTAAGCACTGGTTTGTGCCTAATATGATGGATGCTACTTTCAACTTTGTTCCAAACTTAACTCAGTGGAAGAGTATGGGAGCAAAGTATTTGACTTTCTAAAAATAGAAAGTGCCCTTCGGAAGCTTTCTGATGATAAAGGGAATATTTCTCACTTGACCTTAGGTAAATAGCGGCTAAATTGCAGAATACTTCGCTACTCCAAGCTTCTTACCTGTAGCCACTGGCTACAGCTACGCAGTCATTATAATGAGATGGCAAACCAAGACTCGAATTTTCACCGCATAGCTGTGTAGCCACTTTATAAAACTTCTTCGTTCTACCTTAAGATAGCAAACCAAGACTCGAATTTCCACCGTGTAGCTACGAAGCCACTTTATAAAACTGCTTCGCTTTGATTTCCACCACCATGTAGCCGTGTGGCCGTGTAGCCACTTTATAAAACTGCTTTGTTCTACTTTAAGATAGCAAACAAAGACTCGAATTTCCACTGCGTAGCCACATAGCCAGCAATGGTCAGTAAAACGGTCTTTTTCTGTGCAGGGTATTCTGCAGTTGCCCCTAAATAGCATTGAGGAAATGATGGGGTAGCTCATACTCTTACTTCTGGTAAACTGACACTGTGAAATGTGGCTGCCTGAGGGAGTGTGACCTATGGTACATCAGTAAGTGTACCATACAGTAATGAAAAACTCACCAACTCGTTCTTTGACCTTGTCTGTGTTCTGCTGCACAATCCCCTTACCATCCAGCAGGTTACTACGAACATCCAGCGAGATGACCTGACAGAACGCACTGACCCCTTTGTCAGTCCTGCCGCAGCGTGAGTAGTTACAGCAAGCTCGGTCTTCTATCAGACAACATTTTGTCAGAGCCTCAAACAAATGAGCCTCCACCGTATTCTCCACGTTCTCCTGGCTGGCGAAGCCGTGGAAAGACCAACCGAGATAAGCAACCTTAAAAGCAACGTGTCTCTTGTTGTAGCGTGAGAAATCAAAAGGTCTTTTGTGTTTTTTTCGTTGATCTTCAGTGAGTTTACACGCGGGCTTGCTTTGAGTTTGACTCTCCACACAACTCATGGCTGGCTCCTTCGATTCTATTTCTAACACGTCTTCACTGTTTCCCTTTACTTTTAGTCTTTCGATTTCTGAAAGAGCATTTGCCTTTTCCTTTTTGAGCTGTATGATGATTCGGATCAAGTCTTCTTTGGAAGCATTTTCTAGTCTTTCAGTTTGTAAATCATCTTCTTTTGTACAAAACTCTTCTTGCCGTTCCGCCATCTTGCTATCCCACAACGCACTGCTCGCAGATAATTATAGGCATTCCGCTGACAACTCTTGAGACTGCAGTACAAAACAAATCCAAGATGGCGTCCAGAGCTGCCAGCAGGATTTTTAGAAATGGGTTACATAAAGTTTACTGGAAAACAACAAAACCAGCCTTACCAGTTTTCCAGACAAAGGTTAGTTTTTTTAGTTATAGTTATAGCCATTGTGACAGTAGTAGTACAATAGCATGTAGTTGTTTTTAACACAGCAAATGTCAAATACGTGTGTCACATGTATGACTACACTGTATTAGTGTATATCAAGACCGAAAAACCCCAAATGTACAGATTGAAATACGACCAACTCACAGTTTTGTTTGAAAACTTTAACTAATACTCAATTTTAAGAATAATTAGGATACACTAGATAGTTTTAGGTTTGACGTTTCGTTTATTACAGTGTATAGTGACTATAGCTAGTAACTGCCAGTGATCATACTCAAGATAGCACGTAACATGTCATCTTATCTAAGACTAAGTTATATCATGTCTGTGACTATGGCTTTAAACTAAAGTTGGAAGGCAAATTGCAAATGGAAGTAAAGAAGACCTGGTTTCCTTAACTTCAGGGTCATTTCCAACGAGTGTAACCTTAGCCATTTTCAACTGTGTTTGCTGGGGGTGTTGTACAGAAACACTCAGCCTTCTCAAAACTGTCCGGCTGCTAGCTCAAGGACCCGCCTCCTCTGAAGGATTGACCGTCTCCATTCCAGATGGATAAAATATTAATATTGTTTATGTTTTGTCACTGACAAGGAAAAACAAGCAAAAAGAAAGCCAGAACCAATGTGGTAATGAAAGGAAACAGAACAAATAAGTATCTTGGTCTTCGTTTTTCCTTTCAGCATGTGTACTCTTCCGAAAAAAAATTGGTTTAATGCCCCGACTCGGACTTGAACCCATGTATCCTGGTCTCTAGTCAGGCGTGATAACCACTACACCACCGGGACTCACCATGCGGGCAACACAGCAAGTCTTGAAGTATGGAGTAATCAATGTGGATGATCCCTGGACCCAATCTTTCTTCTTTAGAGAATGCATATCTGCCTAGAAACCCACCAGGATTTAGATTTCAAAACCTTTGTGTTTCAAATCTGACATAGCAAAATCAAAGTGTCTCAAACTTAAGTGTAACCTGATTTGTAGATACTCATTTGTGATTTTTTTTTGTAGAATTACACATGTAAATTTTACCATTCTCATCATGATGCCCTACACGCCAAATATGGAGGTCGAAACACAGTCACACTAATTCCTGGTGACGGCATTGGCCGTGAGATGTTGGAAGCTGTTCAGCAAATCTTTAGGTACACTAATCATTTACATTGAAATTGAAACTGTACAGACTACTATGATGTTTCTGAAATAAAATGCAAATCAGTAGCAGTTCATCAGTAGGAGACCTAAAATGTGTGCAATTCTACATGACTGTTTGACAACTATTGCTTTTAGACTTACAGGACTGGGCTGGTCAAACATACAGTGTACAAAGCTTCGTCTCCCCCTTGGGGCATGGTTGTGCTCGGGGAACATATTGAACAAATATGGGATGGAAAATTGACAGTGTTTGACAGCATACATGTACATTTTACATGTATTAGGTATACAGTGATATCATACATGTACCATATGCCCAGGAGAAGGGGGGGAGGGGGGTTACTGAACAGAAAGTTTGGTTGGGATGTGTCGCTGGTCCTCCAGAAACCTGACCCTGTTCTAAACTAGATTTAGCTTGATTTTGATACCCTGTTCTACTGTCAACAATCTGTAGGCATAATTTTTGTAATGTTAAAAAAATCTATGTAGTGATTAAATGTTGTAACGATAGTAACAGGTTGCTGACCATGTTGAGTGCAGGCTCCAGAGGCTTGCACGAGGCTTTTCAAGATGGCTTCAAAGCTATAGGTTGTTGTA
>JAOBRG010338470.1:0-29734 GCA_027574985.1 Umimayanthus nakama | reverse complement strand
ATCAGCGCTGCGTAGACTTTGTGTTCTGTGATACAGGTCAATGCCCTGTCGCCAATTAGTGAATTACTGAATTAGCTCCCCGATGCGTTAATTATTTGTTTACAGCACCGAAACTCTATAGCTCAATCAAACTTCTCGCCTTGCACTGTCCACACAAGCACCTAAAGGGAAAAAATATACTTACATAACTATACTGGTCGGCCTGTCTTGAAGAAGCAAGGAATCGCAAAGCAAGGAATAGCAATCGACTCTTGGGCGATCATATATCAATTTATATTACTTATAATTATACCGCACGAGTGAAGATTAGTACTAGTCTTTAAGAGCTAGCTAGCTAGCTTTGGCATCATTTCGTATACACGGAACGATCAAGAATATATAAACATGTACTAACCACTCAGAAACAAAATTTCTAGCTTCGAGAACTGATCAGTGTAGTAGTCTTGACCAAATTCTTCTTCGCCATCGAAGCGCGGAGATTGTGCAACTTCAAGATCGCCGTGCGGGGATCGGAGAGCAAGAAGTCCGTCTTTACACGTATAAATACCTGCAACGACAACTTAACTGCTGTTTCTTCCGATTCTGACGATTCGTCCGTTTGGAGGTTATCAGTAGTTTCAGAGGAAGAAGAATGGGAGCTAAAACTTTCACTGTCGCTGGACTTTCACATTGTCTGAATCAGTAATTTTGTAAAGCAACTTGCAAACAACACTCAGTCTCAGCAGTAAACTCTGCTTCGGTAAAACTCTTTATTGTTCACAGCAGAACTAGTGTTCATCCACAGTTCGATTTCCGACACTACTGCAGTATTGTATTAACTTAGAAAATGGCAGAAAGAAACTCCACATACAACCTACGCGATATTTGTGTCCAATTCCTATCACATCCAACAACACCAACATTTAAAGACTTAGAGTTATATTTGTGACTGCTGACTGAACGCGTGTCAACAAAATTACGTCACGACCCTGTTTTTTTGAGAAACTCTCCCCAGTCTCTGATTCCAGTTTTTGATTAAAAAAATTACATCTTTTGGCTCTAAAAAACTGGCATTAAAATTTTTTTCAGCAGTTTTTGTAATTGATTCCAAGTTTCATTAATAAAAAACAATGAAAAGCTGCTAAAAAATTTTTCGTTTCATATGCACTTTAACAGTTACCTTATCACAGTAGTTCATTTTCTTTCCAAACAAGAAAGGAGAAAGGATGCAGTTCTTGCTGTATGCAACACATCTTCCTCTCAGCTCACTTTCTAAGGTTAGCCATTTCTGGAAACACAGTCCTGTATCAAAAAATGAGATTTTGTGAACATAGTTCTAAACTCGAACCAGTTTTGCAATTCTTACAACAAATGCATGTACACAGAAAGATACTGCAGACACTCACCAGGGTTCAAAATAGCCGCCAGCTGTCGGCGATAGCCAGCAGTTTTAGGACCTTACCGGCGATTTTTATTTTCACAATATAGTTTAAGATTATGAATCGGCGAAAATGTTGTTTTCACCTTGTCATTTGTGCTTGTGAAACCAAACTTTTTACTTCTTAACAGAATTTTTTTTCATAAGTGAAATGAGGTTGAGTCTGGTTTACTCAACATACACCAAAAAAAGTTCATTTCTTGTTTTTAAAAAACCCAAATATGCCGTAAATCAGACATTCTAATTGTCTGAAACACTCCCCGTAATTGTATTATACATAGGCATAATTCCTTGAAAACAGCCGGCAAAAACTTTAGACTACGGAAAATAGCCTATAAAATTAGGTGTATTTCATAAGCGTTATTTTGAACCCTGCTCACTACAATGAATGCCAAGGATTCAAATACCTCCTTCGGCAGAACCTGCAGAGGAAGCAGTCAATCCATCTCCTGATCCTGATGTACTCTCCATGTCCTGCAACAGTAGTTATACCATTACCTGAAGGTTACAATTCTAAGCGACTACTAAATTTAGCGGTTTTGTCTGAGAAAGAATAGCGACAACTAATTCTAGTAATTTTAAGGATTTTTATTGAATATTTGTCAGATGAAATTACATATTCATGAACACAATAATTTTACAAGAACTTAAAATCAATAAATAAACACATAATATTAGTAATAGCTCTTAAAATTAGTACTGTGGGGTAACTCATACTACATGAAGGATACAACAAATTTTTATAAGTTTACATACATGATTGTATTTCTTCCTATTTTCAATTTTTAAACTTAGGTAAGGCTTTAACAAGTTAGGGTCAACCGGGTGATAGGAATCACAGTTTTGGTACTGTTTAGCAAGGTTGTTCACAACTTCCAATTGAAAGCAATTTCAATTTATTGAAAGTTGTGAATTTCAGGTGACCTGACAGTAGGCAGTCACTAACAATCAATCCTGGTAAGTAGATCATCTTTATACATGTACACCTGTAAGTATTTTTTGAGCCATTTTCAGTGTTCTTCACCATTTAACTTTTGTTTTTGCCAGTGCTTAAGATTTGTTTTTCTGCCCAAAAGATTAATTTTGCAAACATGACTGAAATAATCAATTAAATGACTTCGAGACCAATTAGACCGAATCTGCAACTGAAGCTGTCAGTGGTATCTCTCTTGGTGTTGGCTACAGACCACCACTGACAACACCAGGATAATCATCATATCTTTCTATTCTGCATACAAGTTGTATTTACAAACATTTCTTAGGAACAAAAGTGATTTCATTAATTTTCTGACTGAAACAGCACTTAATTAGTATCAACTGAATCAACAGCCAAGCAAAGGAACACAGAAATAAGATTTTAAAAAAACCAGATCGACATCATTCTCAATTTGCCCAATCATGACACAGAGAATCTGTGGCTAATGACACAAGGATGAGACTAGACATTTTTTCGGTTAAACCGGAAATGGTTGTACTACTGACATGTCAAACACAAAGAAAAGCCTGCCAAGGGAATGTGTAGAGATAAATACATTGCTCAAAATGTCTGCTTAACAATCAAGCTTGAACGTTTCGCTCCTAGTAATGGGCGGTTCGTTCCCAGCACAGACAATTCATTCCCAGACTGAAGTCAAGTCGATTTGTTCCCTTCACAGCCGGCTCTTTCCTAAATTTATTAATTCGAAAGTACAAATCACTTTAGTTTTAAAATCAGTTCACTTGCTGCTAAAAACTATGATTCTGATTAGTGATTATAAGTTTGCCAGATTCTATTTGGATCATCTGACACGTCTCTATTGGTTTGGTTTGTCTTACACTGAGCACTCGAAAAAACAGCAAATTGCAATCAATGGCGCGGGAGGTTTGTCTCTGGATTTGTTGAACTTATGGAAAAAAGAAGATACAACATCAACTCCACTGTCCGAAATAAGACTCTTATTTAGTAAGACGGACACAAACAGATATGACAAAAGTAGAACTTCTACATAACTTCCAAGTCCTTTACTTCCAAACAACTTAAACACACACTTAAGTCAATAATAACACACATCTGACTTCGTTCCATGATGTAGTGGAGGTGAATGTTTACATTTGGAACAGTTAGATTTAGGTAGGGAAGGAATCAACTTCATTCTAGGAATGAATCGTCTGTGCTGGGAACGAACTGTCCAATACTGGGAACCAATTGTCCAGGGAACGAAATGTCTTGGGAACGAAACGTCCGGTTAGTGGTTACCAGTCATACCCTTTGTTCAAAATTACACTTGCCAGTGCAGAACTTCATGAGCAAACCCACAGTCATTCTTTTGTTTGTAAATCTCATGTATGACTGTGAGTGACTTGTAACTGGGTCCAAGAAATATGGCAAACACTGGCAAACATAGATTAAGGAATGACTGGTTACTCAACTTGCTTTCGAGGAAAAGTGAAAGTTGGGAACTCTTTTGACATGATATTGATTTGATATTTCAACAATTACAAAATTGTGTCCAGAGACAAGAATTGAAGAAAGGATAACAGGTGGTTTCAGAGAATTATGTGAAATTAAGGAAAGAAACTTTTTGAAAATCTCTGACGTATCAACTATAAAAACACCTCAATGACTATTACTAGTATAAACACAGTCTCGGATTTTTCACGTAGAAGGAGATCTTGAGACAGTTTAAGCGTATGTAGATATTTACACTATAAAAACATAACTTAACAATACTTAATTGTCTAAAACTTACTTCTTTATCAAAGCTGTCACCGCTTCCAGTTAGAGTGAAGGAGACTCTGGAGTTTTGTGTGAAACTTGAAGCTAAATTCTTCTGGTGTGCTATTGTTAAGGGTCGGTAGAAGAAGTGACAAAACTGTCGCCCGTATCTTGTTCCTGTTGGGGACCTGAAGCAAGGAAACAAGCAGCTTCTTCTGTTCATGAGCCTTTCAAGTGAGTTCCATGAAGTTGAATATTTACTTCTCAGGTAAAAGAGAAGATAAAATTTTCTATTAGTTTAACTTTTCAAAGGTGAAACCATAACACCTCTCATATTATCCTTCCGCCATCTTTGCTTGCTCTCCCCAGTCTCTTTTCGCACAACTACCCACAAGGCATTTCCAGCACCAGAATTCTAGAAGAAAATAAAAAAAATAGTTGTTTATTTTGCGTAAATAAATTTATTTTGTGAAGTAAAAACAAACCAGCGCTCCATTTTTTGCGTATTTGTGGGAGATCACAACGCATAACAACCCGAGTTTCCGACTTTTAGAATTTTGTTCGCAAGATCCATTGCGATTGAATTGAGAGACTGGAACTAGTTGGTACGGGTCCCCAAAACAACATGGCGATGTTGGTGGGGGCGGCTGGTCGGGGTAGTTTTATTTCGAGTAGATTGTTTATCACTGCTGCAACAGCATTGAGTTTTGCTCCCAAGCTGTTGCTGGCTAACGTTTGTACCACCAGCGATTGTTCAGATGAGGTGAAAAAAGCTCAATTTGCTGCAAGTGCTGCTGATAAATACGGGGGCAAATACAAACCGGAGGATTCGATCTTCAGCAAGATTTTACGAAAAGAGATCCCTGCAGACATAGTATATGAAGACGAGAAGGTTAGTGAAGATTTGGTTGTTGAATGCAAATGATGGAGTAACCGTAGAATACCCCACTAGTCGGAAGCACTGCCCCAAAATGTACATGATGGTATTGGATAATTGGTATGGCGGCTGTTCGCGCGTACGCGCAGACTTGCTTACAAAACACAAAGATAAAAGTTTATTAACATTAACCAACGTAGTTACAGAATCTCTGTATCAAAGCAAAACTTCCAAACACCCTCTTTTCCCTCTAGACTTCTAAGTTATTTTTTTGAAGTGTCCACGAGGATGTGCAGTCTGCCAGTGGTTGTTTGGACTGAATGATGAATATGAACTGTACCAATGCACAGGCAGACCATTCTAATAGTGCGAGTTTCTTAGCAATTTTAGGCAGCCTAGCATCATGAAATTTTCCCACTCATTAGTTCCATATGTTAACTGTAATTTGCTTCGGCCAACTATTATTACATTTTGAATGATTAGCAGAGGCAATCATACAACTTTGTGTGCAATTTGGAATTAATTTGCACAAGTGAATTTATCAAAAAGTATCAAAATTTAACGAGCCACAACTGTCAAATTCAAATATAACTAAAACACCAAGGTAATTTGCTCACTGTTATTGGTAATCTGGGGGGATCAGCAGTCATGGAGGATTGGGATACCTTCCCAAGCGTGCATTAAATCACAGAAGACAGTACAAATGCCATTAGGTACAGTGTATGCCTGAGCACTAAGATGCAACAGCGACAATAAAAAGAGAAAATGTTTCCCAAATTGCACAAATTAGCTTATTAATAGGTTTATTTTATTAGTTCAGTTTATCTTTGCTCATAGTTCAGGCATTTACAATTGGGCACATTCTTTCCCCCTTGTGAACAAATAACCCTCAGTGAAGATCTGGAGGAGTAGAGTCAGTGTTGAGGGACAGAGTTTAACCAAAGTTTTGTTTCAAATTCTCAAAACTATTGATTCTTTCAACCTAGCTTTGACAAGGACTTTGCTTTGGCATTTACATTAGTTATGTACAAATGGTAACTCATGTACACCAATCCACAATTTATACTAAATTTTATATCTGTGCATTTTTTCTGCAGTGTATTTCATTCCGCGATGTCAATCCTGTCGCTCCTAAGCACTTGCTTGTAATTCCAAGAAAGGTGATCATGAATGTTGGTGATGCAACTGAAGAAGACATTCCAGTGAGTATGTCATTATAATTTGTTGTTGTGGCACACTATTTGTTCTTGATCAACTGTTCTTACCAGGATCCTGTTACAAGAAGAGGAGAGAGATGAGATGCAACCCTATCTCATACCTGTTCATTCATGAATTTACATCTAAGAAAAGAGTAAAAGCAGAGCTTGCACATGTCATAACTAGTAAATGAAGAACACTTAAATGAGTTCTGATTGGCTTATAGTTGCATTGTACAGTCATGTAGTTAAGCGAAATTTTATACTTTATTGGCTCACTTGATCGGGTGGTATGCAAAACTAACAAGCTAGTGAATGTTCATTCACATGTTAAAAATTGCAAAAGAAGTATATATACACAAACTTTAATGACATGTAAGAATCTCATTAGCCAACACATAGGAGAAAACACCAGTTTTGCAAAACTTAATGTACATTACCATACACCTAGTAAGGATTGCAGGAACATCGCAACAGTTTTTTCAAATTACTATTGGTAGGCAGGCCACTTTTGTTGCAGGCATCCTACAATGGTAGTACATGGTTGTATGAAATAGTGGTTTAAAACCTACATAACCAAGAGAAGTCACATAATTTCTTAAATCATCATAGTTTTATATTTTCTGTCAACATGTCGAAGTCCCTACTGACTCATTTTGTTTTCTCAGTAAAAAGAGAGTTTTAAGTAGTTTGCCAAAAAGAATAAAACCTCTTGAACATGTATATAATCTGTTATACGTTCAACCTCATTCATTTGATTGGACAAACTGCGGAACATTCCGCCTATACAATCTCAATAGAAACAAGATAATCTGATTGGATGAGGTGTGGAACATTTCGCCTAAAACTAATCCCATTTGTTTACCTTAGAAAAGTACATTTTTTTTAAATGCCTAACTGTTAGAAACATACACAAAAGATCAAAAATTATTAGTAATTTTGTAGTGTTGTACATGTATGCAAGCCATGTGAAATCGCTGTAACTGAAAAGGTGTGAGTAGTTATTAATAAACATAACACAATCATTATAAAATTTTGCTATTCAGCTTTTGGGACATCTTTTGTATGTTGCAAAGAAGGTTGCGGAAAAAGAAGGTTTGGACAAAAATGGTTATAGGCTAGGTAAGTTTAATTTAGAGTCTACATGTAGTTCTCCTAGGTAATAAGTCCTTTAACCATTCTTTAACTTATCATATTTACATGTACATACAATCGTGTAATGTTCATTTTCAGAGGAACAATCAAGTATGTACATGCCTCAAGGTTAGAATAAAGAACTTAGTTGAGGCAGACAAAATATGACAATGTTTCTTTGAAATAAGATAGACACGATTGGTACTCTAAACCTTGAACATGAATATCGACAGATCCTTAAAAAAAGTCTTGTTTTTGTTATGCATAAAGATCTAAATATATTTTTTGTTTTAAAATGTCATTTGTTTATAACCTTCCATGACAATTTACTAATGATACAACAACCTGAGTTCAAATTTACAACTGGCATGAGAAAAATAGTTTGTGTGTACATGTAAGAATGTCAGGGTCGCAACAAGGTATATGGAATCAGGGATCCATGGCAAAAAAGGTCTGGGATCAGAAGGCTGGGATCAGGGATCAAGCGGGTGGGATCTGGGATCAGAAGAGAACCAAGAGCACACAGGATCAATTTTCTCGAAATCATTTGGGATCAGGGATCATTTTTTTATTAAATTTTGGGATTAGGGATTAAAATTTTATCTAAAACAACAGGATCAAAGCTATCAAAATATACCTCGTTACAACCCTGAGAATGTGTTTCTTAGCACAATTTAGTTTAAAAGTTTACCCTGTGTGCCTGATGTTAGGCTTGTTGTAAGAACAAGTAATTTAAGCACTGTAGGGCAGGGAGACTTGAGTGAAAGAAAGCTCATGATTGGTCTTGGTCCTCGACCATTGGCCAATGTCCTAGCTTAAAATTGCAAAGTTGCCCCTAGTGATGCCGTTTGTAAGTGAAAATGGTTTTGGTGTGCAACTGCTTTGTAACTGAACAATAACATTGTTGTTTTTGTTTTAGTTATCAACAATGGGCGAGATGCTGCACAGTCAGTGTACCACCTGCACATCCATGTGATTGGTGGCCGCCAGCTATCCTGGCCACCTGGTTAAACTTGAGAATTTCGTTTCTATCCTAGCTCTCACTATTTCTGAGCTGTGATTGGCTGCACTGATATAAGCAAAACGTCTGATTAACTTAAAAACGTTTTTTGAGAATGCTAAGATTTTTTTTCTGAATAAATGAAAGCAAACTTTGAATCTGGTTTCATGAGTACCTGTTAATTTAAAAATGGGTTTGCCTGCGGTATCAATAGTCAAAGAAAGATTAGGGTTTTTCGTCCTTGCCATAACAGGTTCTTGCTTTCTTAAGTTTGTTTTACCACCTTTGTGCGGTTTTAAAAGCTATAGTCATAGTTTTGACGCTCAAATTAGTGGTTGAGTAAAGGTAGACCTCTTACAGGTCTGTTTAGAAAAATAAGCGAATCATTAGAACGTTTAACGTTCTTATCGTCTTGTGACCTTCAAAATAAGCTACTCTGTATGTAAGATAATACTTTAATACACTGCCGAAGAGTTCTAATATACGACATTATACGATTATAGTGATAAATTTTAATAATCGCGAAACGCGAAAGAAACGGTGTATTAAGTAAAAACAGGCGGCTAAAAACCTATTCGGTTGCATCATTAGTCGTTTTTACACTAGAAGACGAACAAATCGTCCGGACAGACAAGTTGTCTGACAGTTTGATCGACTAATGTGCTGCGTACGTGTATATATATTGCAGTCTTTTTACAGGGAAAGAAAACTACAACTCAGCAAAGATGTCTGGTTTCACAGGCATAGGCCTTTGGCATCCAAAAACCAACTCTTTTCAGAATTGCCTAATTAGAAGCTTCTTTTTTCGACCCTTTCTTTGCAGCATGGCTATGAGTTGTCCCTATTTTTCCTCTTGAGTTCGTCGAGCAGCGGATCGGAAAAGACGTTGCGAAAGCCGGCGCACGGAAACTGGAACGAGGAAAAACAAGAGAATGAACGACTAATCCTCTGAAAATTTGTTCGTCCCATGTTCACATCAAACGATTTGTCCGTCTAGCCAAAGACGATTTGTCCTTCCGGACATTTGTTTCAGTTGTCCGTCTTCTAGTGTGAAAATAGCTATCATGTCATCACCAATTAAGAACTATATGTAATTGCTAGTATGTGTAAATTAAAGGTTAATTTGAATTCCAACTAAGCTTCAAACGAATACACGTAATAAATAACGATCGGTATTGCGCCAAAAGTAGGTGGCCTGGCTGGGTAGGGTCTATAGCGAAGGATTCAGAATAGTATTTGGACACCGTATTTTCCTTATTCCCATCAATCGGTGATGGTTCTGTCAACCCAACCGTCATATTAATGTTGACACGGGTCTCTTCGTTAGGGACCGTTCGTTTTTCATGCGTGGAGGGTGGTTTCTGGGGGGTCCATCCGAAAACTTTCCAACTAGAGGGGGTGCATCCTAAAAACTAAGGGAATTGGGATTTTTTGCAGGTAAATGTACTAGTTTGAGGGGGGCACTCAAGGAAAAATTTGGGGATTCATGCAATGTTTTTCAGAGATATTCAAAAAGATCTAAGACATGGATCCCTTTCAACATTTTCAAAAATCATGGTTATACTATACGTATACCGCTAAGTTCAAAGCTAACGTGCTGCCAGTTTACACTTGGATTAGTTTTTCAGCGCACTTTTCTGGACTATTTTTAAACTTACCGTGTGCTTAGTCACAGCAAACGAAACTACCCTGTCGTTAGTCACTAAATCGGTAAATAAGAGGCTACCCTGTCCATAGGCAGATCAGCCACAACTGCGATAGGCAGTAGTGTGCAAGGTGCTCAACTACAAACTCAGTATGCTTGGTTAACTGCCCCTAGCTTGCTCAGCTGCGCCTGCAAGAAAAGGTTGTTCCGGCCGGGGTTATGTTTTGCATGCATGATCATTATTATGACCAGTCTTCGTCAGAAGAGGTAGTAGTTGATCTAAATTTGGTAAATCACTCTCGTCGAATCCTGAAAAGGAAACTAACGCGCATCGACTGACAGCCGATTTGGTCAATTGTTTTTCGAAGAAGTGGCCGTGCATGAACCGGAAATAGACGATAATGCTGATAATCTATTGGGAAGTGAAAAGAACTTGGCCGTCTTTCCCAGAAGCTAAGAATGCGGATTTTTGAATAATGGGGAAAAAGCAAAAATGGACCTGGTGAACGTGACAAGTATGAAAGTTCAGTTGATTTGTTATCATGGAAGATAAAGCAACACGATGATGTAGTTGCAAACAATGACCGTTTCTCTTTGACATGAAGGTCAAAAACGCTTAAATCTGTTTCTGGCCTGGAGCTGCATTTAATGCTGCACGTCGAGTGACGACGCCGACTCCTGCGTCTGCCTAGGCACCAAGTAGTTGACTCTTAAAGCACAGGGCAAAACTGTTCATAATTTACTAAGCACAGGGTACACGGGTTTTTTTTATAAGTATCCGTAAATTTTGACCGAGCTTCATTGTTCTTAACTTTTTAGGAAATTTCACCCTCAGTTCTAGTGTTCTTAAGTTGTTCTTATTTTTGAAAGTACTCATAAGAACAAAAACAGAAAGGAAGAACTCCAGAAATTTCCAAATATACCTAAAGCCGAATAAATTGCAATGCGGAAGTTTCTGAAGTTCGATCGATCTCAATATTTGGACTACATGTATTTCAACGCTTTATATACACGCTTTTTTTATAAGTGTTAGGCAACAAAAACACCAAAGTAAGATTTTTACCAATATGCGAAATTATTCTACATCACGCTATTCTTTGTTCACGAAAGCTAAGAGCATGGCATAAAAGAACTCATTTTTAGAAGCCACACTGTCTGCTTTTAGATTGCCATCTAAATGAGCAGGAAACACGAACAAAGCTTACGTGACTCCACCTTCCGGGAAAAAACTGAAGCGCTTGCTTCTGTTTCGAACGTTCAACACGACGCTTCCGGAAGTGATATGTAACCTATCGAACACGTTGCGGCTAAGCTCCCACAACTTCATGTGTGTGAGCACGTATCTGGAATTAGCTCAAACGACAGGGACTGCGGAGCAGGGGGGGCGGTGGCACGTTCCTCCCCTCTCCCCCCAATATTTCTAAAACTGTAAAGAGTTAAAAAGAAAACGTGTCTTGTGCCCCCCCCCCCACAAATATTGTGGAACTAACGGTGTCTCCCCAATCTCAAAGTTGCTTCGCGTTCCCTGAACGAGCCTAACCGTATGAAGCGAAACAACGGAGAAAATTGATAACTCAAGTAACTACAGGCACAAAACATTTTTAAAGCCAAGGCCTAATTCAATAAAACGTTTCTTTATGTATACATGTACTTAATCATCTGTTTGTAACATTCTACTGAGGGTGGTACTCGGTAGGAGCACAGGCGAAGAACGCGTGGCCCCTCTAGGCACTCGAGGAGGGTGGGGTGGGGGGGCAGGCGACAGTTCACAAGGCCGGCATTGGCCTAGTCCTATCCACAACGTGTTCGTACTATCACTGTTGGTCTAACTTGTAAATTACAACTTTAACTTTTTCAATGTCAACGTGCAATTCAGAACGTAAGCTTGGCCGCGGTTGTACGTGTTGAGGCGTGGATGTCACTGAACACCGCTGGGGATCCACTACAAGCCCAAGCAGGAACCGCTTCCCGCTCTCAGAGCGTTCAACGCCGTTCACTCGGATGTCCGCTATTTAGCGTCACGATCTTGACCTTCCAAACTACTATATAAATACAGCATGAAGCCAATGCGGCCTTCCAGAAGACCGATAGGCTTCGACAAGAGTGTACCAAGACCTTCAGCAAAGCAAAATCGAGTGAAAAAGAGGATGAAAACCTCAAGTTTGTTCATAAACTTTGTCCCTTTTGTGCTAACGCTTGTTATTCATAGCACAGCTGGAGAACAAGGCCACTATGCTTTGAAAGGTGAGTTCCGTTTTCTTGGGAGACATTTTACCGATAAACTTGGCGATTTAAGTATTTCATTGGGTGCTACACGCTTTTTTTATAAGAACCATGCAGTAACTTTCGACTCAGGTTGGGCTGTTCTTGATTAAATTGTTCTTTTAAGAATTTAAAAATTGTTCTTATTTCCTGATGATTTTAAACAGTGAAAAAAGTGGCCCGGAACAATACATGTAAAATGGCACTAAGAAAAATGCGTTTCAAACTGCATGTCAATACAACGTTTGCGAACGTGGCGAGCTTGCTTATAACTCTCCCAGCGTCCGAAGGCGATAATCAAGCTAAATTCTGACAAATTTTGTTTTTATGCACATCTAAAACTGTGCACAAGGATTAGATAAGTTTCTTAAATTTTTCTGATCAGAACTTCAACCTGGTGATTGATCTTAGCTTCTTCTTAGTTTTTGGGCAAAATCTCAGCTTGGGCGTTCTTATTAAAAAATGTTCTTATAAAAAAGCGTGTACCAAATCACTTTCACTGGGTTTGTGAAACTCGTATGTTTTCCCTTTCCTTGTCTGTGGATAATCCAAGCGTCCCGCGACAACTGTAACGATGGTTATAACGCTAGGTACCAATAGCAAGGCAAAATTTATTACTTTCAGTGTGATTTATTACACGTAGTATAGTACTCTGTGTGGCACCAAAGATGGGGAATTTTTTTTTTCAAGTGTAAAGCCTGGCGCGCACGAGAGGAAACAGCTGAACAAAAAGTCACGCGAGGCTGTTAGCTCAGCTGTTTTCTCCCGTGTGCGCGTAATTTTTGGTGAGGCAAAAAATATCAAACATGTTGGATGTTTTTCTCACAACGTCGCGAGGCTAAAATCTCTCCAAAATTTACGCACACACGGGAGGAAACAGCTGAACTAACGGGCTCGCGAGACTTTTTGCTCTGCTGTTTCCCCCGTGTGTGCCGGGCTTTAGTGTTAGTAGTGGCTAGCTAGTGCGCGCGAAACCTTTGATGTAAAAGTAACAGAAAAGACGTAACTGATAGCCGGAAAAGTGTTTTTAAATTTTTTATGTGTGTTTACAGTCATGTCAGGTGGACTCTGCACTTGTGCTTGTAGACCTTGAGGTGCCGCTAGAAAAGTGTCAGTGTGTGGGGGAGGGGGAGGAAGGGGGTAGGTGAAAAACAATAAAAAATCAAACAAGGCAAATTATGGATTTAAAAAAATTCTGCATGCGAATCTGCTCCAAAAGAAGTTTATGCAGAGCAAAAAAAATATTCTTGCACACCAAATGGCTCAAAAAAATATAACGTGCTTTTGCAAAATGATCTATCTCCCCCTTCACTTTTCTAGCGGTGCGTCCCTCAGTGCTGAAGCGCTGGTTGCAAAATAGGCAAACTTAAATCACGCGCAAAAAATAGCGCTCACACGATAGCCTAAAACACTCATTAGTTCAATTTCTGTTTCATAAAAGCTTCATAAAACGGTGGCTTGTGTCCAAATACTGTAATATAAACCCTTCAGGAGTTGCATAGCACTCCAGATGTATGTTTTATACACAGGTTTCTCGTGCTCTAAGACATCACAGCCGTTTGGTAGGGCTTGACTAAACTTCTAGACTTTCGTGTATTAATGGGATTTCTTTTTTGGCTAAGGTCAAGTCGAGTTTCCATGCAAAGTTTGCGAGGCCTTGACAAAATTAGATCGGAAACAGACAATCCTGGAAGACAAACTGGACTTGTTGCTTGAGAGATCAAACTGCTCCCGCCGAGGTACGTGTAATACAGAGTCAAATCCAAGAGTGCACAACTCCACATTCTGCCCATGAATCGAAACATGCAGTAAACACGCAGGGGACCGGTTACTATAGCCGTGAAACTATTGTAATCCTACTACAAAAAACCGGCCTGTGTCTTGCCGCTTCAGGAGCTGGGCAGTTTGTAGTGAAACGTCCGGGGTTTCCGCCCGGGGTGATGGGCACTCTTGGATTCTGCTAACAATTAAATTGCTGTTTAAGAGTTGAAAAAAAGAATTACAAAAGGACAGACTAAGAACAAACTAAGAAATTATCACTATTATCAAAATTACACAAAACAGGGCAACTCAGCATAAACTTAAAAACTGAAGAGATAATCGCCTTCTTATGCGAAAAAACAATGTGAGAGCAGTTTCAAGCTAAATAATAACAACAATTAAAATAAATTTAATGATAATAGTAATATTAACAATATTAATAATGACAATAGTAATAATAATAGTAAAGGTAATGATAATAATAATCAGAATAATACTAAACCATAAAAATACAGTAAAATTGATTAAAAATTGGCGAGAAATCCTTTTTTTTTGCCTAAAACGTTTCCCTATGAAAAGGTTCTGGACAACTTAGGAAAGTCTGCCGTCTGCGGGCAGGCTGATAAAAGCAATCGGAGGCTGAATTTTTTAACAAGTTAAAAGTGAAAGCAATAATGTGACATGAAATGTTGTTTATCTTTTTCAAATGCTTAAGGGATAAAATTTAACTTCAGTTTCGATGTCGATACTGTCATCATTCAAAAGGAAAAGGTGCATAGTTTATCCAAACACCGTACCATTACTTTATAATTCACCGATGGCATTACCTCTAACTTAAAGAGTCAAGGCATTTTCTAAACCTGGGATTCAGGGGTAGGGCCGGGTGGACCCTGGTCCCGCCCAAAATCTGGGACCAACCTCTAAAATTTCTGGACCTGCTCCTGATTTGATAACTTTGTTTCATGTCTGAACCACTACAGTGATGAGGAATTGCCAGGATTTGTACCAGTGTGGGAAGAGGGCAAGCGGAGTGTACAGAATCAACCCAGATGGACAGGGCGACTTTGAAGTATTCTGTGATCAGGTAAGGTATCATTGAGCAATCGTGGGGGACGCAAAGAAGTTGGAGAGACTTAAATATACACTACTTGGTCAATATATTCATCAGAACGAAGAATGGGGACAGAATGGGAACTTACTTTTACCATGAATGAACAATCAGTTGAGTGCTATGATCAAACAGGTCGACTCTGACAGACCAATAAACCGATAGACTGCCAGACAGAATAACAGTTACCGTACTTTTCTACCCCTCCCCCACCTACTTTATCCCATTAAAGATCACCCCGTTCCTCGTCGGTCTTGAAATTAGAGTTTATAGCAACGCTTGCCTTCCAGTTCCCAGATCCCAGATGAGAACAAGACTCTAGTCCTTCAGTACCAAGAGCTTCCTCACAGCTTTGCGCATACTTGAAGCGCGGTTGACAAGAACGCTACTCTGTGGATAACTAACTTTTGAAAAAAGAATTCCAACAATCCCAGCTTGACCTCTTTTTGTTTTCTTACTCTTTTGTGTCGACTTAGACTATGGTAGTAATATTCAGGTAAGAATAAAAGAGAAAAAGGTGATCAAAAGGTTTTATATGCTTTGTTTTCACTTTGTTTTTCTAGCATACAGCTGGCGGAGGGTGGACTGTATTCCAGAGGAGACTGGATGGTTCGGTTGACTTCTACCGCGGGTGGACTGAGTACAAGAATGGGTTCGGGAACACCGCGGGAGAGTACTGGCTGGGTCTAGACAGGCTAAACCGGCTCACCAACAGTCCGCGGTACGAGCTCCGTGTTGATTTGATGGACACCAGTGGCAACAAGGTGTACGCACACTACGACTACTATGCTGTGTCGAGTGAGAACTTAAAATATAGACTGAGCCTGGGAACTTACTCAGGTAGGGCTGGTTGGTTGATATATTTTGATGCACCTTTATTGCGCCTAAACAAGAAGTTAGTTCCGTTGTAAAAGAGACAACCCCTCCTCTTTTCATGTTTTGAAGCTGAACAATTTAAATGCAACTTTTGCAATGATGGCAAACTTGGTCTCGCCTTCCAGACTTGTCATATTTCGAGAGCCGCGTTTAAAAATCGATACTGAAAATGGATAGGATAAGCCTGTAACAGTTAGGCGATGACCCCCCAGCCATTGATATTTTGTAACTTTGTAGCCGATTAGATATTTGGTTTCGAATTTGGCGAGAGCTCATTCCACAGAGTGTCAACTGCCGGGCAGATGTAAGGTGCAGGCGAACGACCCAGCCGTTCCCTGTTTATGTTATACAATGATGGCCGCTTTTACTGCTTGCACAGATTCATAGCGCAAAACAGGTAGCAGCTACCTGCAAAATATTCGCAACTAATCTTACCAGTGCACTAATTTGTTCCCAACGGTTACAACAGTTATTTTTTTAAATTCATGGTGATGCTGATGATATACTTTTATTTATCCCCTTGGGAGTTGGGATGTTGTTGTTCCGTACTAATTGTGTTGCGTGTTGAGCAGTAGTTTCCCCAGCTGTAGAGAAGAACTTATTAAACCAGTTCGCAACTGTAGCTTCATCCTTGCAACAGATAACGTTGTCGCGCTCTTTAAGTTGAGCGTTGTTCTTGATAACTCTCTAGTTGGAGCAGTGATGATCTGTTTTAGGTTGATAGCTTTATTCTCACGGGCCTTTAGTCCAGGCCCGTAGCTGGGTTTCATTGAAGGGGGTTCGGAGACATTAACGTTTAATGTAAGTAACTCTACCATGCAAATTACTGCTGAAAAACGGTGGTACTTTAACTTACTTGTAAACCGGACTGTAAACTATCTTTATAAAAGTTCTGGTTTATTAACCGATTATTTCATTTTTTCTATGCTTTGGGTCTGAGGGGGGTTCGTTCGAACCCCTCGAACCCCCCCTCCTACGGGCCTGCCTTTACGAGCATATTGCAGTTGAGGTCACCGAGAACGACGATTGGTTCTCTTTTTATGAGAGCGCAGGTGCAGGACGGTTTAACACACCAGTGGACAGTCGGAAGGGCGCTGGGGCGTACATATTAATAGATGTTTTCTTGGCTTGGATCTTTATCCATAAATGAGTCGATGGAAGCATGTACGTGTATCGGATATCTGAGACAATTCGTTTACAACTAAAGAATTTTCTGTTCCAAACCATGACGCGTATACAAAACCTGACAATTGTTACGGGAGTACTCGTGCCAGTTTTAAACAATATTTGGCAAATAAATAGCAGGCTTTTAAGACCCCGTCCACACTACAGAGTTTTGTGTCAAGAACTACGGATCGCGAAGAGTAAATTCTATGAGTAGACCAGTATTGCGATAATCAGCAAAATAATATTGGAGTTGAATATGTATTAAACGTCTTTACGATCCATAACACTGTAAAAACTGAAAAGCTATAAAAAATTTTAAAAAGTAGAAATTCAGCTATGAAAATTGTTAACACTCATCATTCTCTTTTTCTTATTTCATATCATTTTGTGAACAGGAAATGCTGGAGACTCTCTTGCTTACCATGGCAACCGACCTTTCTCTACGAAAGACAGGGACAATGATGCATATCCTAAAAACTGCGCGGCGGAGTTCAAGGGCGCGTGGTGGTATGGGAGCTGCCACAACTCAAATTTGAACGGCCGTTATCTGCTGGGCGCCTATAAAGGGACCCATGCCGATGGTGTCGTGTGGGAGGCGTGGAAAGGAAACCAGTATTCAGCAAAGTTGGCAGAAATGAAAATAAAACCTGTAAACTAACAGATAGGATGTAGTTGGATACGAGTTCCGACGTCAGGTCTGCTTCAATTTCTTGATACCAAACTGAACTCAAATTCGGTTAATGTACCCTTGAACGCAATGAATTACTAAAAGAGTTCAAAATGATGCATGCTTGTAAACGCCTTATAGCGCATATGTATCTCATAATAAATGATAACGAAACGTTATAAGTTTTGGAAGAGCACCCCAAGAACCAGATTGAGGGAGTCCTCCCCGGCCCTTCCCTCTAGGAATTGCTTTATCCGAGAATAGCTAACCTTGTCTAACCGTGGCAAAGCAGTGTCAGGTTCAGGAAGGGTGTGTGCTAGCTGGCCCTTCAAGACCGTGTGGCGACACATAAAATGAACACATCTAAAACGAATATAAGGTAAATCAATTAAGTTTTACAAACATGCAAAAAAAGTAGTGACGTTAACATTTTACAAATATGCAAAAAATTGCAGTTGATTTACACTATGCATTTGACAGAATTTTTGGCCTGATTAAGATGGGCAATTATGCAAGTTAAACATTTCGAAGACGCCGCTTGACTATCTGCTCATATATGAATACTACTGGAAAATCAAGTTAACCCCCTGAAACATTTTTCCCCCCAATAGAAAAAAGGAAAAAATAAGAATATTGGGTCATTTGTTTCGCAATCGCCGCCCCTCAACACCCTACTTGTTGAGGTTAAAAAACAAGTTTTATTAATATTCACTTTGAAATCGCACTTTTTCTTTACATAAGGTAACCAGGCTGAATTAATAGTCGAGTCGATCTTGGAGAAGGACCCGAGCTGACAAGGTCAGAACGAGGCGAACTCAAACTTTTATCAAAAATCCATTTATTGACAATTATGGACAAACCTTGTCTTGAGTTTTGTGCATGTGCAAAGTGCTGTTTACCAAGGCAACAAAAAGCCACGTGTGAGAGTAAAATGCTGTTCAACACCCACCATAACATAGACACAAAAATAGAAGTTTCCCTGGATAAATATTGTCGGTCTGTGACCTCCAGGACATCATTCACGATTTTAAATTGGGTTAATTTAGGTGGTGCTGATTGTAACTATTACATTGTGTATTATAAAGCGAATGGGGTGCATATAATAAATAAAGTGCATTCTGATTGGCTCATGGCATAAAACTGAAAGCAATGCTGATATCAGAAGCTAAAGTCCTTTTCCATAAAACCCTTTTCCGGAACGGCTGTTTGTGCAACTGAGTAGAGTGTGATTTATCGTGTCCCAGAAATGCGCCTTTTGCGCTTCACCACCTACTCGAGACTGAGAACCAAGTAAAAGTGAAACGACAACTATTAGAAACGATCTCGTAACCAAGTTCTCAAGTGAACTAAAGAGTATACAACAGTATATATTCCTAAAAAACGTGCTGTTGTAGATCCTTAGAGAGAACGTTATGCAGTCTTAGCGAGCTTTAGTGTGAAGAGTTTTGTCACACTTGCATTCCTGCCGTTTGACCTGTACGTGGCCCTTACTCTTTCTGTGCAGCAATTTACAACCGTTTTGCGAAGCTTCACTATCACTGACTTCCAAGTTGCATTGTTATTAAACTTCGTGATCTTCGAAGAAGGCCCTGCTTACACGACATAACGTAACTCCATGCTAGTTTTTACCCAGGTTAGTTTTGTCGTGTAATCAGGGTTTATTTCAGACATATTTTGATTACTTCCATAATAACACCAGCTCCGGACACTTAAAATTTAAATAGTAACTAGACTACTACATACATTGTATCTACACAACCTAACCAGGGACAACCGTGTCTGTCCAGCGAGCTTGTTAGTGCATAAAATATTAATAAGTTTACTTTGGTTTTCGTAGAGTTTAGAAAACTCGATTAGTTCCATATAAGTTTGACACTGGGTACATGGAACACGTCGCAATAAAAATTATTACCCGTACGTTGTAAACCGATGGGCAAAACGCTAGTAAATTTCAAAGACCTACTTTCAAGACGTTTCTTTTAAGATAAACGTAAGCAATAAGAATTGAAGTTTGTTTTACTTTGACATAAACGAACATTACGGTCTTAAAGAATGGTTGAGAAAAGTCGATAAATAAGATTGTATCTATATAAAGACGCTTGTCAAATGTCCGTACATTTTCAATTCCCAAAGACGTACGTCCGGATATTTCCTAGAATTTTCTAATGTGTAATGAACATTTTGATTGTTCGGAAAATTTTAAAAACCTGCCTAAAATCATTTCTTAAAGCATGTTGTTGTAAACTACTATGGCTGTTGGAAGTTTTCAGAAGTCTTCAAAATTATAAATAGACGGAATAGGAAATAATCATCCAGGTCCTTTCGCAAAGCGTACGAACTCTTGTTTTCCTGCTTTTAAGGCGAAACCGAACTCTCTTTTGTTCCTGATTTGTAACAGGACGTACAATACTGCAGATTCGTATTTAAGTTGAGCAGTCCATCGATGATTGAACATGACAATGGGCACTGTCAGTGTCGTTCATGATGTTTCTTCATCTCCGAGTGCGTGAAGAACGGTTTAAAGCATGTGGGGCATTTGAAGGGCCTCTCGTCGGTGTGAACTCTCCTGAAGTGGCGCAACAGCACAGACGGCTGGGCAAACGATTTACCGCACACGTCACAAATGTGTGGCTTCTCTCCCGTGTGGGTGCGAATATGGTATTCCAGATGGCACTCGTTCCTGAAGCACTTGTTACACACTCGGCACTGAAATGGGCGTTTTTCATCGCCACTGGGCGCTTTGAGATCCGGGTGAGAAACCACAAGTAAGCCATCTTGTGCACCGGCGTTTACCAAATGAGAAGAAACGACGTCATCACCTGTTCGTGCACAATCATCTGGCTCAAGTGAACTCGATTCCTTTTTACTGTTCACTAAAGAGGGTTCAGAGAATACTGGTTTCGAGTGCGAGCACTTACAAACTGCATTTCCTTCACTCACAACTGCTTGTCCACTGTTGCTATCACCAGTGACTACAGCTTGTGGTGAGATTGCATGTTGTTCACGCTCCAAGTTTGTGTGTTGCCCACATCCCGGCTTGTGGAGCTCAAATGCCGCCGAGGTAGAGAACAGCAGGTTGCAGTTCGAGCAGCAGATAGGCCGATGAGTCGCCCGCAGCTGCAGCTCAAGTTGGTGAAGTCTCTCAAAGAACTGTTTGTGGCACCCAGGACACTTATTTCGGCTCACTTCATACGACTTGGGTTTGGGATTCACCCTTATGGATGGCAGTGCTGTTGCCTTGTCTGCCTGGAGTGTATCCAGTTGTCGAAGCTTTTCTTGGAACGTTTTCTCACAAGAAACGCATTTGCTTGTGTGCTTACCTGCAGAAATATCGAAAATGTAATTTTGTAATTTAAGTCGCTTCGCCATCTTCTCTGCATTACTACAGTATATAGTTCATGTTGAGAAATCGTTTAACTGCAGCTAAAAGATACAGCAGTTTCTCAAGCATAACTTAAACAATCTTACTATCGTTATCACTTAATATTCTTGGTTTGCACTCAATCTCCAGAGATTCAAATGACAAAGGGTACGGCGGCCATGTTGGTGGACACAACAAAAGAATGTAGTTACAGCTCTATTGTTATTGTGCACCAACATGGTGGCTGTGACGTCACGTGCAAATCAAGAATAACCATTTAAGCCTTCAGGCGACAAGTAAAAGTTGCATTAGTATCAAAAGCACTTGCAAACAAGCAAATTATATCTCTAAAATCGAAACACTAACTGGTACAAAGTAACGATAGCCACAATGGTTTACTTCGTTAATCACGTTTACAAAGGAGTACTAGTAGTAGTTTGCCATTGAAAGTTTAAAAATAAGAAAAATGAGCGTTCTCCAGCATTTCTACGTGCTTCTCAAAAATGTTACAAATAGTATTTTTCAAGGAATATCGCCGTGCAGTGCAAAGCTTACTTTGAAACAAATGATAAGAAGTTTGGAACAATGTGTGACCTTTCAACTTAAACAGGACGCTCTCAAACCCACAAAGTACCTACACATGAACCTACCTTTCCTACCATCTTGATGCTGGCAGTTTTTCACTTTGTTGAGGTCAGAAGCCGGTTGTTTGTAGTTCACCTTTGTCTGTTTACTGAGTTGATGTGGCTGTCCATCTTGTTGGAAGACTAGATATCGGTTTCCTTGTTCTCCAGGATGTGTAACTGATGCATCGTCGCTGTACTGATGTGGGTGTCCTCTGCATTCCTCTTGGTGAGAGTGCTGATCAGACACTTGTTGAATGATTTCATGTGTGTGTCCATTGGACACCTGTCGACTGACTTGCTGTTGCTGCCCATTGGACATCTGTTGAACGACTTGATGTGCGCTTTCACCACACACCTCTCGAATGACTTGATGCGGGTATCCACTGGCCACCTGTTGAATTACTTCATGTGGATGTCCACTGGTCAACCGTTGAATGACTTGTTGTTGGTGTCCACTGGGTATCCCTTGAATGACTAGATGTTGGTGTCCATTGGACACCTGTTGGACAACTTGATGCGATTGTTGACTAACATCATGCTGACAAGAGCCCAACTGTTGTTTATCAACTTCGTATTGTTGTCCATTGGATTCCTGTTGTCCTACTTGATTTGGCTGCCGAATACTGACAGGGTATGAATGTCCACTGGACACTAGTCGGGACACCTGATGTGCATGTCCAGTGGAACCCTCTTTAAAAGGTTCATCTTGGTGTCTAGTGAACACTTGTTCACTGAATTGGGGCGGGCACCCAACAGCCACCTCTTGATTGACATGATCACCATGAGCAGAGCTTATGTGCTTTAGCACGACACATGGGTCCTGTGTCTCTTGTCTTTGGGTTGTGACAGCAATGGGCTTAACCCTGGCTTTTTGTCTGAATGGTGATCGTTTTTGTTTCAAAAAGGCCTTGTTCCCTCTTGATAGGTTATTGTTAGATTCTTGTGTCTTCTTGTGTTTGGCCACACTTTCTTCCAAGACGGATTCCTTTCTCTTCTTCTCCAGCCTCCGGCTCACTTCCTCCAACTCCATCCTAAACAGGCGATTGCAGTGTTCACAGTTGGTCGACTTGTTACCTTAGGATAACAAGATACAAAACAAGAATTTGTTTAACTGATTTGTTTTGTACTTTTTCACCCTGAAAAGGAAAAATCCTTCATTAAATGCTGTAGCATTGGCATATCCAAATCGGACTGCTGGTTGACAGCACTAGAAATAAATATGAAAGGAGATTTGAACCTCACATTAGTTACTCCAGTTGGCCAGGTACAGAGGGGAATTTGGATGAAGCTAAGGGACACTACATTCACAGACAGAACGTTGTGGTTCTGCCGTGCTGCTCCCACGCAGAACACCGACAGGACATCAGTGAAAAACTGGAGGTTCATTCACAATCAGTCGGGTCCCCTAATATATACTGTATTACAGTACCGTGCAGAGGTAACATACCACGACCCGCGGGTCTCGGGTCGCGGGTGACCCGAGGGTCAGCTTTCGTTAATGAGATAGAAAAAAAGTCCTGACCCGCAGCGGGTCACCCGAGGGTCGAAGCGGGTGCCAAAAATGTACAAATCTGTTTTTACCTTTCTAGCAATCTGCTTTATAGGCATGGATCATTTTCTTTAATATTGGTAAAACTAGTGTGACCATTCTACGCTAAACTTGGGTGAACGATTCGCGTGTGATCGCAAAGAAGTTTAAGTTTAATCAGTCGGGTCCCCTATTATATACTGTATTATATGTCTGCAGTCCATACCAAGAGTCATAATAGCTCAGTCACTTAAAGTTACCCTTCACCTTGGGCTATGTTTTTAGTTTTCTATATGTAACTTTGTTAATACAAAAAGGACACCCACAACCTTTATATCAATGGAAAGCTTATCAAACTATCTAAGCAAAAACGGTGAAAAGTTAGTTAAAAATTTTGTCTGTACAAACAAATGCGAGCATCATAATCCAAACTAACCCTTTCACTTCTAGACGTCAATGTCGCTGTCAATTTAAATATCTGACATTTGAAATTCGTTTGTCAGTTTTAGCACCATTTGCGCTCTTATTCTGTGCTAGGGATTTTTAATTGTACACCCAACTAACTTTCTACAGACATTTGAAGAAAATTCTCTTTTGCAGTGTATAAAATGGCTTTGCTTGAGTCATAAAAAATCACTGGAGCACAATTTTAAAATTACCCAGAAGGGTTTACATCTTTGCCTATTATCTTATCAACTTGTCAAGGTGGTTGGCATGTGGTTAAAATTGATAGAGCACTGATCCTATGCATTGCTGTAGTTTTAACCAAAACATAATTTGAGAAATTTGCTCCTAAAGTATGCTGCTTAGTTCACAATTTACTTCTGGTAAAACCTCTCGTTCACCATATCTTGCAAACTATAAGACTATTCAAAAAAAGTTTTTGACTTGGAGTTCATTTTATGTTTATTCATATTCTGCAAAACTCTCAATTTGTTGTCTACAAATCACCAAATAATGGACAGTACACCAGCAAGATGGCCTACCATTGGTCCTGGAGCACATGTGCACATCATTGTCTAGTTTGTATCCAGCTTGAGCCTCGTCCTGATCCTGCTGCAAGTGAACACAGAACCATGTGACTCATGATAATTATTTCCCAACATTAAATAACTAAGTTGTAGGTCCCATCAAAATATTGGGGATTTTAACAGTTTCCCATTCGAAGGAGAAAGCCCCTGTGACAACCTCTTTTTTCCCCCAGCACTCTATCATCAAAGAAATAAAAAAGGATATTTACATCATCATCACTCACAACAATTGAGACTGGCACCATTTCGTCCTTTCTTTGGCCTTCATCAACTCTAACAGAGTGGTGGTAACTGTCTGTTACCATGGCAGCCTTACGTCTGTTGTTTTCAGAATGCAGAGGGACAAAGTCTTTGCTTGGCTGACAGTAGGAACAAGGGCATCTTTCAGTGTCAATACCACCCTGACATTCGGAATGGCCAACATGTGTTTTGTTTTTAGCATCAATAAGAATAACACAGGGTTGCTTGCATGCTGATGTGACATTGTCAGAGGGTTCTACCTTCACCACTGCTGGGCACAGTACCACCTTGGAATGCTACAAACAAAAATACATCCAGCTTGCATGAATAAAAATCGGCATTAATTTTATAAATAAAAAAAGGCATTCAATGTCCACAACCTTTTCATTTCCAAAAATGCTAAAAGGTGTCATGCTCCTATACATCTTCTGTTAAGCACTTTTATAGAATTTTGCACATTATCTGTGAGGATTTGGAGTGCATTCAATCATTTATTTTATTCTTACAACCAATCAACTTCTTTATGTCAAAAGCCTGTAGCAAGGATTTTTTGTGGAGGAGCGCATTGGGAGTGCTACAGACCGATGTTCTATTTGCTGGGGGGGGGGGGGGAATAGAGATTTATATACTCTTTGTATAACCCTGCCCAGTTCGGCAGACAGAATGTTTAGTGTTGTTTTAACATTTTTGTATTGCCATGGAAACAGTCAAAATTTCAACAACCCCCCCCAAAAAAATACTGTTATTTAACGTCGATGCGAAGGGAGCGGTTGCCCGTTCTCCCGAGCCAGTGGCTCCTGTTTAATCACTCGACAACAGTTAATATCCCCCTTAAAATCACCTTTCTGGCAGGGAGGCTGACCAGAAAGCTATTTACACCAGTGTGACCGGTGGGCAGAGGACTCGGACTCGGAACCTCCGGGTTACGAGTCAGCGCTTTAAACTGCTCGATCACGTTGCCTCCCCCAAAACCTATACTTCTTTCTATTTGTGCATTTTACCTGGCAATTTTATGTTTAATAGCAGCTACTTTTCTGACATAATGTCCAAATGAATGGCAAAAACTCAGAAACTGTCAAAGTTTCAAGATTAGAAACCTGTGTATTATCATCTGCTTCCAGGTTCTCCCCTCTCTGAACTTCAAAATCATCAGCTGGCTCAACTTTGATGAAGCAAAGTGACTCCATCTATTTCCTGCAAAAAAACACACTTCTTAATGTTAAAAAGTTGTGTTTTCTATGGCTCAATAGCCTATTACTTCAAGAAAAACTAAACTTTTAAGAATGGTATTAGTTGTTTTAATACATTCTTACTTTTAGTGAAGTTGGTTATAACTGCTTAAACCTTCAACATGTACTAGTAAACATAACCCTTAAACCAAAGCCCAATAATGAAAAGGGATGAGAGACACCTAACAAATAAAAATAGCACCTAATTAAAACTGCTCTTAATTCTGTTGTCTTGATCTTAACTGAGAAAGGTCGCAATTAAAATAAATATTATTTTAAAGAATAGTACATACCTGTATTTGTAAATGAATTTTTTAACTAGAATTATTTTTAACACATTTTTTTAATTCAATTGAAAATTTTTTTAACATTAGCATTCTAGTTAGTATTCTATTATCTTATTGTAATCATACTTTAGCAATTTATAATCTTATCGTAATATATTTAGAGCCCACACGTACTTGTTTTAACGAGCCTCACTAGCTCCTAGATGTCACGTGTATAAATAAAGGATTGATTGATTGATTGTGGCAATCATGTTGGAGCTTTAAAGTGCAGTTTTGTGTTTTTTTAACTGTTTTAAACCTTAGTTACCATTTCACTTCCCATCGCCATTCTGGACTTTAAGAAATGAGATGCAAGCTACACAAAGCCAACAGTGGCTCTCGTAACTGACTTATACACAGCCAGGCTGAATCCACCTGGTAGCAGACATGAATAAAACTGGTTTTTTTTGAGGCTGTCCTGATGTTAGATACCAACATGTAAAGAATGACTGAAACTCTATCCCCAACCAACATCATTATCCCCCTACAAAAAAGACCCACATCTCTCTGTTCCTGTGGTCAAACTTGGTAACAATTACCTGCAGTCAAGAACAACATCCATATAATTGCAGTTTATCTGAACTTTACAAATAAAAGTTCATAATTATTAAATAAACTTGGCACTAGTAAGGCAGACAATCAGTAATTTTTTATGATCCACTATTGACTAAATCCTGCTGACTGTAAGTTTTTGTAATTTCTAATTTTTTCATCGTGAATATACCGTACCCAGATTTCACAGGTACCATATACAATATCTTGCATGAAAGAATTTTTTTATATATCAGTTAAAAAAACTTAGACCCTACATGCATGCCAGACATCAAGAACAAATTTACACCATAAAACTGAGGTTTCACTACTCAAAATGCAGGAAATAGCATTTCAGGCAGGGGTGCACAATTTTCTGAGACTGGCTAGCCCTGTGCCAAAGACTCGACTACTACATGTTAGCCAGCTCAGGGGCTTAATTCCCTTAAAACTACCAGCCTGACCTTCAAACTCGCTAGTAGTGGCAATCGGGCTGCAGGATTTCCACACCCCTATCACGGGTAGCAATTTTTAATATTCTCCAGGGGAGAGCAGGCACCTGGCCCTCTAACTGTATCAATTCTCCTACACTTAGCTATCTCCTGGCTTTCTCCTTCACAACTTCAAATTTCTACTTGCAGGCATTTTGAGAAGGCTGCATACTGAAAAAGCTAGCAGCACACCAAATCATAAATGTTACCTAAACTGGCTACAGGTAATTTGTCAAAATAAGTGGTGCTATATTAAGACACAACTGGAAGATTGAGCTCTTAATTTAGAGGCTACAAGTGTCTGCCAAAGGCCTGCAGGTTCACCTGAACTTGAGTGCTATAACCTACTGATCAACCAAAACTGTAGTAAAGTCTCCCCCAGCCTGTGTTTCATAAATTTCTAACAAAAGCAGCCAGGTTTTTAAAAAACCCAGTGTTTCAGAAGTTGAGAAGAAACAAAACTAGCTTCAAAGTGAAGAACTCACATTTCAGATTCTACAAAATTTCAAAACTTTTCTGTAAAACTCACCACTGGACCCCTTACAACCTTAATGCTTTGGTGCTAGTGACAAATATTTGTACAGTACTAAAACTTAGGGTCTCAGAAAGTGACTATGAGTGTCTCTGATGGACTGCACAAGACCCCTTTCTTATCTTAAAAGCTATATATGTTTGTTTCATAATTCAAAGCACTGCATTTAGGTTCAGAGTGATAAGAGAAGTCAAAAACTTGCTGTACAACCTAAGTGGCATATTATTTTGTATTCTAAGGTAAACTCTTTAAAAGATCAAGGGGCTGCACTATATATTTACTTCCATTTCACTGAAACATAATCAATTAATTTCAGTTTCACTGAATATAACACCAACATTGTATGCTCATGCTCTTCATTATTTCTTTTTACACCTTTTTTTCAAATCTTACCTGTTTTTTTTAAATTTAGAACTGTCTGAATAAATCAATAAGTACTGACTTATTACTTTAAAACAAAACATGCTTCTGAAATTTGTCAAAACCTTGTATGCTTTACACACAAAAGTTTGACCTCTTATGAAAAGCTATAGGAGTATACCTGTATACATGGAATTTCCAATACTAATAGTTCATTATCTAATATAAAAGATTGCACATACACAAATTTTTGTTTCATAAGTTAACAGTCTACCAGTAAAAGAACTCTGGAAGACTAATCTGAAAAAAGGGGTTTTTTTATTTTTTGCATGGGAAATTATTTGAGTAATGGGTTTGATCAACAAAGTCTGATAGGGAATGTTTTTCACTTGTGGGACATGGTTATGGTACGATCACCTCTCTTAACGATCACACTTTTACCAAAACATCGGGAGATCCCATCGAGGGTAAGGTAGGGTATGCATATCCTAGTTCATCAAGTTGTTCCTGGATATTCTTGTTCCTGATGCTACTTTTACGGAGGATAAGCTCACTTTGAACAAAACGAAACTACATATTCAAATTCGAACAAAAAGAGTGAAACCTTTTGTTGAATTGTTATTGTGTTGAAAAGTTTGTCACTTCGTGTATCGTAAAGCATGTACAGCAAGATCGCTTCAGTGTTATTGGTAAAAAAAAAAAAAAAATTGATGATGACCAACAGAACAACCGCCCCTTGTCACCTTTTCAGCTTACACTTACCCTCAGTATCACTTCACAAACCCATAAACACAACAAAAGGTACACGCACCGATGGACGCCATCTTGAATTCAAGCTTTCCCGGCATGCGTCTGATCTGAATTAACTTGTTCCCATGGCCCAGTGCGCGGGGATGACACTGCCAGGAGCGGACCTTCACTGGAGCTGCAAGCTGCAAGCTGCAGTATATCCTATATCATTATCCTACCTTTATAAAAGACACCTCTTAAACAGAACAACATTGCAATTGCTTCAGCAAACAGAGAATGTATCGCTATTGCGTTTTAAAAGGGAATCAATCTCTACTTTAGAATATTGATCGTTAAACGACGTTAGACTTTAATCCCGGGCTTTTTAAAACCACAAAGGCCACACCAAATGAGTTTCTCGTAACATCCATGGATGTGGCCAGCCCTACATCGCGGTAAATCAAAATGAAACTAAAAACCAGCCCAAAATTTGAAGCGAAACCAGAAACACGAGAGAACAAATGATAAGCATAAAAGAAAACAACCCCGTATTAAAGAAGAAACTGTTGCCAGTACAAGACGATAGCTCTATTTTCAAAAAAAGACTCTTGGAGCACAAACATCAACTGATGAACAAATCTCCCCGTCAGTTTTTTTATTCCTTATTATTCCTAAATAAAACCTCTAAATCTTTAACCCCATTTACATTATAGAAAAAGCGGCTAGCTCAGTAAATGTGAATATTGACAAGGGTATATTAAACTGTCTTGCCTTGACAATGTCTTAGAAAAAGGACAACTTTTCGGACGTTATCTTAAGAGCGGCTGCCAGTAAATATCAAAAATCTTTGGCCAGTCGAGATTTTTTCGATTTGCTTATATTTTGCCTGAATGACCCCTTTGGTGAACTATTTTTGAAAATCGCATTAGAAAGTTCAGCCGATTT
>JAOBRG010338459.1:0-14792 GCA_027574985.1 Umimayanthus nakama | reverse complement strand
ACATCAAAGGAGACAATGAATGCTCCTCTCTGTTAAACTGCGAGTATACCCGTGTCGGGTTGATAGGCGCCTATATTTGTAACACGTGTCCTACACTGATTAGCGGTACAGAACAACTCATTCCGCGAACCAGGCTTGCCTGGCTTCACCGCACCTAACACAAATTACCCCATTAGATCTTTAAACCTAGTATTTAGTCAAAGCACCGCCAAACTCAGTGGACTGCTTGCCTTGACTTGATTAAACACGTTTCAGACAACATTAAGAGTGCATACGGGAACGATTATATCCTTTCATTAATTGACATGGAACCGGTTAATTACGTCATGTAATCTGGTCTTACAGAACTCTGTCACTGTCAACATAGTTCAGGTATCATTTGAAAGCAGTAAGGCTCTACCCTGAGAGTAAAATATTCAATTGGTCAATGAACAATAACAGTAACAATAACTGACACCTTATAACAATACGCTTTTTCTATTTTTACGGATGGTCATGTTTAAGGGTTAAGGTTTTGATTGTTGGTATTAAATTCTTGTCCAATGGGATCTTTCGTTCTTAGAGTAGAGGAGACTCGCCGAAAGCACAGCTGAATAAGGTTTATGTGTGGTAGCGTAAACTGATAAGTTAAAGAAATAATAACTTGTCTTACCTTGTTTACCCTGTGTGCTCCTGTGTTTAATCACAACTTAATTTTTGTTTTTAATTTCAATGGGTTAGTTCTAGCCCACTATAGTTCTTTGAATCTTTAAGTAATAGGTATAATAAGTACAATGGTACAAAGTTTTTGAAAGGTACGAACAAACAAGTTCTGATTTGCTGGTGTCGAAGCTTGGAATGTTGTTAGCGACAATATAAAAAAGGCTCCAGTAATGTCAGTTTTTAAAGATTAAATGAAAATACTTGTCTTTCAGTACTATAAGGATCTTTTTCCCATCAGCTCTTTTTTCACCTTCTACATGTACACTAATTTGTTTCTGTATTTACTTTTTTCCACCTACATGACTGAACGTTTAAACAAGACAATGTTTCCTTATTTTCCTAGTGAATTTTTAAAATATTTTTTTTGACTCAGAATATAAAGATAAAATTAGATAAAGCTAAAAGGCTTATCGAGCCCTCAAAAATTGTATCCATTTTGTTAGCACCTTACAAGAAGGCCAGTCTATAAAAGTCATAGGTAATTATTGTAAACATCGGCATTGCCACTGTTTTGCCATAGCTTAACTTCCTTCCTGAATCTTCAGAAAACGCTAAGAAAACCTGCTACTTCGACGAGCAGCTGGACGTGCGGACGATGTGTACACAGAAGTTCTCGACCAACATCTCGCGACACATGTGCTGCTGTACAGTGGGAACTGCTTATGGCTCAGATTGTGAGGCGTGTCCCGCTAGAAACACCAGTACGTCAATAATACTTGTTTAAAGTAACAGTAGCAGTGACCGTTATGGCAGTACAGTACCAGTGGAAGCAGGAGCAGTTGAAGTGATATAGTGCAGAGATTAGAGTATTTGTGCTGTTGCTGGTGCTTGTGCTGGTGCTAGTCTTGGCAATGGTAATGGTAATGGTAATTGAATTTGTAATGGTAATAGTAACCGTATTGATTTAATGTAATGGTATTGGTAGCAATAACGGTATTGGCATTTGTACTGGTGCTGGTACTGGTAATGGTTATGACTTTAGTTATGGTAAGGGTTATCGTATTGGTAATGGTAAACGTATGGTATTGGTAATGGAAATGGTACTGGTACTGGTACTGGTACCGGTATTGGTAATGGTAATAGTAATGGTAATGATAATGATAATGCTAATGCTAATGCTAATGCTAATGCTAACGGTAATGACTTAAGTAATGGTAATAGTAACGGTAATGGTATTGGTAATGGTAAAGGTAAAAGATAAAGGTAAAGCGACCTTATTTAACGAAGGTTGCACGTGACAGTAAGTATTTGATAAACTGTGGCCCTCGGTGCACACTTTACCCCCTTCCTCTGTTAGTGCTCCGTTTTACGGGTATTTAAAGCTCAAGCTACACGGATCAGGAGAAAGTCAGAGCAGACGCTGGAGTTACCGAGGTTCGAACCTGCAACCTCCAGCCCGGAAGGCCGCGCACTAACCAACTGAGCTAATAATATCGGTAATGGTAACAGTTTTGCTAATGAAGTTAGTAAAGGTATTTGTGATGGAACTGGTATAGGTACTGATCTTTATTATATGGCTGAATGATTTCGCGTGCTGTGATTGGTCAATTCCAGGTCCGTAAGTAGCCGTACGGACCGCTAGCTCTTTTGAAAACCAGAATAATCAACAAAGCCACATAATAAACATCTTATTAGCCTCGTTTGCTCAGTCCTTACAGCAAGTTATGGATCCTCGTTTTTTCCTTCCTGTTGTCATGTCCCTCGCGCTTCGCGCTTGGGCCAAAAAAGGAAGGAAAAAACTCGATCCATAACTTGCCGTACGGACCTCGCACTCGGCTAATAGGAGGTATAAATTGGTAAAGGTATTGATATTGGTAATGATATTGGTAATAGTATTCGGTAATGGTATTGATGACGATATTGGTGAGGATTTTGGTAACGGTGTTTATAATGATACTGGTAATGGTGTTGTTAATGGAAGTGTTATTGGTAATGATATATATACATGACAAATGACACCATTTTTAGAATAGTGTTTGCATTGCTTTAATTATCATTATTCGTTGTTGTGCTCGTCACACTGATCAATGAACTGTATTTCTTGTCAGTCGAATACCAGGCCATGTGTTCAAAGGTGATCAAGGTGCCCCCAGAGCCACCGACCACAGAAGGTGTCCTACAGAGAACGCCAAAGCCTACCGAACCAGGAGTGGGCCACAGAACTGGCTTTTCACCCTTTACAGACAAACCAACTACATACTTCGGCCAGAAAGGCGCAAGCACCACAATATCAACCAGAACTATCACTCTAGGAGTTGGTAATGGATCTTTTGCTCCCCACTTCTCATTTGTGTGTCTATTTTGTACAGTAACTGTACAGATGAATAGGGTTTCATAACGTTTCTTTGTTTGTTTTAAAAAGTCTCCTATTCATGTTGATATTAATCCATTTGGCTGTTTATCATGCTTTTTAAATATACGATCTACTTTCACAGTAACTTTGACTTCAGTAGTTAGGGTTTTGGGACATCTGCATCTTAAATCTACAATTTTATAATCCAACAAGAACAACATCATATTTTATTCACTTACAGAACTTAATTCATTTTCAAATAAATCATTAACTAATTAAAGTTAATACAATCCAAGAATTTTATGGTTTACTTAAAAAATCAAATAACTAACGAGCTGATCGTACCAGGTGAAGGGATATGGCTATCACGTGATGAACATTTTTTATTTATTTATGGTTTTTGCCACAAACCAAGATGTTTCCTACCTGCGAAATCTTACTTTGCTCTCCTCTGCTTTAAGAGGTCAACGAATGCAAGATTATCCCCGACCTGTGTATCCCCGGCCGGTGTATTGACACCCCCGGTAGCTTTAGGTGTGAATGCCCTGTAGGCCACAAAGTTGGATCGCGAGGAATCATGTGCAAAGGTAACTAAAAAATCTCTCCTACAAATCTGAGAATAGCAGATTATGCGGTAACTTGTAAAGCAAAATGCAGCAACCCACAAAGTCCTTTCAGGGAGATTATTGGGACTCCTAGGTATTTTAGACTTTACAATTTTGTAAAGAAACAAATTTCCAATAATATTTAAACAAATGTAGCCAGATGCCAGGCGCTTTGTTTTGCAATAGTTGATGTTATCATTAATGACGATAATTGTTGTTTGATTGAAACTTTTGTACCCTTGTCCCGCCTTAAGGTTACCGTTCGCCTTAGGCGGTGTTTTCAGTTTTTCGTATGTAACTTAATTAATACGCATCGGATACCCACAAACCTATATTTCAATGGAAAGCTTATGAAATTATATAGATGATGGTGAATATATTTTTTAAGAAATTTTTGTTTGTAAACGAATGCAAGCTTCATAAATTAAACTAGCTCTTTCTCTTCTAGATGTCAACACGGCTGTCAGCTTCAATTTACGCCATTTGTATTTTGTTTATCAGTTTTAGTACCATTTGCTCTCTAATTCCGTCCTGGCGATTTATGATTGAAATTGTCTTAAATTTTCTGCAGGCATTTGAAGAAAATTTCCGATTTGCAGCATACAAAACGGCATTGTTTGAGTCATAAAAAACTATCGGAGCGGAATTTTAAAATTCGCCAGGACAACTTTCATCTTCAGCTATTATCTTATAAGCTTGCCAAATTTGACGGCATGAGGATCAAAATTGAGGGAGCATTGAACTTTTGCATTTTCGCAGTTTTAGCTAAAACATGTTTCAAGAAATTCACTCCTAAAGTACGCCGCACGTCATACAATTTCACTTCCGATAAAAACTCTCGTTCGTCATATCTTGCAAACTATTAGACGTTATTGAAAAACAATTTTTGTTACTAAAAGTTCATCTAATGAATATTTAAATTCTACAAAAATTTCAATTTCGATGTTTTGATCCGTTCCAACATGAACGGTAACCTTAATTAAAAAAAGGTAAAGGTAAAGCAACCTTATTTAACGAGGGTAACACGTGACAGTAAATAACTGATAAACTTGTGGCCCTCGGTGCGCACTTTAAATTATATCTCAAGTTACACAAAAAGTATATGAAAATTCCTCCTAAAATCAGTAGTTCTAATGTTGTACTCTGTCTTTTCACGTGCTAGCGACAGATTACTGAATGAACAGATTTATGTTCTATACTCAGATGTATTTTTGTTTATACCCTAAAAGGAGGGACATGATTTCATGTAACAACGCTTCTCCTATTAAGCTTTTTCAGTTAACAGCGATTGAAGCATGAAGTTGACCCAACCAGAGCTTTATTTATCTCATAGTGTATGTGTTGTACCTCTCCTCAGATATCGACGAGTGCCGTATGAACCCGTGTGTTAACGGCAGGTGTAAGAACACGTTTGGGAGTTTCATGTGCACCTGTAATCCGGGGTACTACACAGATGTGACGGGGCTGGTCTGCGTTGGTAGGAAAAACTTAGTTTGTTTCATGACTTACCAACTTTTGTTCCGTTTTTGCCATTTTTGTAAATGAAGGAACAAACCCACACAAATATAGTACAACATTTATGAAATACGAACAACATAACATAGCACAAAATAAAAAAACAACATAACAGAGTAACACAAAATACATCAAAACAACGATATTAACAGTAATGATGACGTAATGGTTTTTGCACCGACCGACCCTATCTCGGATCTGTTTAGGAATTCGAACCAGCAGATCTCGAATTCCAGCCATTGTTTGTATATAGCTAGGTTACTGGCGTTCTGACCAATCAACCAAAAGAGACTAATTACCTCTCTAATAAAACTTAAACACAAACAAAAGCGTAACTGTACTAATGGTTGGATTTTTCAGAGTTAAAACACAAACATTTTTGACGTATTATAATCCCCAGGTGTATGAAAGGCGGGAATTTATAATGAATGGAAGAAATCAACCGTGGAGAAACAGAATCAACAACAGTTTTTTAAACAAGATAGAAAGGCTTTGTTATATTAAGTTTATTAGGACTTCGTGTCGTCTAATTCTCTCTCATACCATTACGTGTAGACACTTCCTCCGCGCTCACCCAATTTTGTTTCTAACTCGTAATGATTTCTGAGGGAACTGGAATCTACTCAGTCCCATTACTATTAGAACTTACAATTAACAAACAACTCTAATACTTAGAGATAGTTATTCCTTATTTTTCTCTAATATTCGTATGCTCACCGCGATTTTTTTTACCTCACAGATATCAATGAATGCCTATCGGCCGACTACTGTCAAAATGGCCGGTGTGCCAACACAATCGGCAGCTTCGATTGCACGTGTAACAATGGATATGTTCGTTCTTCAGACGGCAAGACCTGTGTAGGTGAGTGGGGATCTTGTTCAGCTCCAAGCAGTGGCTAAGACAGAATGCAGACGGCTTGTCTTTATTTGCCGTAGTTCCTTGACATGTCTGAAGGCACGATTGAGGGGAAAAAAGTGTAGAATAAACACATTCGGTATATACTCATTTAGTTTTGGACCGTAAGAGCTCAATACTGTAAAACTCAATGAAATGGACCTCGATAGACCTTGAGTCAGACAGACAGACAAACAAACAAACAAAAAGACGGACAGTCAGACAGACAAACAGACAGACAGAAGGACAAATGGACGGACAGACACAACGGCGCAGACAGGCAGATTTTGTTCACTTTTATTTAAACACGTTAAATATAAACGGACAGACAGACGTGCGGAGAGACAGATAGACAAACGGAAAGACAAGCAGAAAACAGACAGACAGGCTAACGGACAGACAGACTGACAAACAGACAGATAGACAGACAGACCTGAGAAACAGACATGATGAGAAAAAGACAGACAGGCGAAAGGCAAGACAGACGCGCAGACAGACAGATAAACAGACTTATAAAAAGACAGACACACAGATAGGTAATAATAGAGCAACTGGTACTTGAACCCGAAAACGCCAATGTAAGTGTTAAGGAAATATCGAGGTATATATTGTACCTATAGCCAATAAGCTTTACATTTCACGTTAAAGTTGTGACGTTTTTTACCATCAAGGCCTGGATAAGGCTGGTAGAAGAAAACCTGCGACATTCTTGGTAACCCATGTTAGGTATGTCGGTCGGGCAAAAACATAGCCAAGTCAAAAATGTTTGCCTTTAGTGCGCTTTTAGGGCCTTGTCATAAAATCGCAAGAGGGGTTGGGAGGTGTAGTTTAAAGTTTTAAGGAAAGAACTTATTGCAGCCCCCCCTCCGCCAGCGATGTACTAAACCCTGCAACAAAAAGGTGAAAGACACTGCTCTCAAATTTACTACTTGAACACAGTGATTTATAAAACTTTATATTTTAAATTCATTAATCAATTTCGTCTAATATTTTAAGCATAGATTGTCAAGCAATACTGCTCAGACAAAATCTTAGTATATATTATTAACAAATAACTACAACCAAATATAGGTGACCCGCCCTTTCTATACCTGTTTAGCATTCTATGAAACCCGTTTTTCTGGCTAAAATATATGTGACCTTCCCACTGATTCCACCTCCTCATCCCCTGGTAAGTTATGACTACTTCGGTTTTTTCCGCGCTGAATTCATATTGTTCCTCGGTTTCCGATAACGCAAAAGTGATCACACTTCAAGTTGAGTAACACTACGATCATAAATGAATTGCTGTTTTCAAGAAAGGTATTTCTTCTCCCAGACGTGAATGAATGCCAGCTCGGCCAGGGTATCTGCGGTAACGGCACCTGCACCAACGTTCCCGGATCATACACCTGCAGGTGTAACAGAGGATTTGCCCTCAATGGAGGATTGATATGCAGAGGTATTAAACAAATATTATATACTAGAAGATTTTACTTGGTTATGCAAGGACAGAACGCAGCGAGTGAGTAAAACACTGTTTGCTAACATAAAAAAACGAAGTTTTTATCTTTCATAACGCCATGCAATTTCTTTTTTTTTTATCACAAGCACCTTTTTACAAAGACAAAACCACAAATCTGGGGAAGTCTTAAAGAATTATTTAACTCTTAAAAACTTGAGAAACCACACCTAAGAACTGAAACTGAAAACTGTTCTCAGAAACCTCTTGACGAAGTCTTAATAGTAAATTTTGGGACTTTTCTTGGTGTTCTTTGAAAACACTTTTGAAGGTGTCAAAAGGGTTTCCAGAAAGCTTTGGAGGATTAATGAAAGCTTATGAAAATCTTGGAAATCAAGTGGATATATAGAAAATACACTACCAAGTTTCCAGATAAATGTAGTTTTGTATGAATTTTATGGAGACTGCCGCTTGCTGTGTGAGCTGCTTGGATGGCTCGGGATATGGGTTAGCTTTTTATTTAAGTAAAAGGGATTACATTTGAAGCCGGTAGAACACAAGAAGATGCTTGTAGTTTTAGCAAATTTAAGACGAAGACTTCTGAAAAACGAAATGGGTATTGTCAGTATTCTTTACATATATATCAATACATAGTAACAAAATGATAAGTTGTTAAGGCCATTCCACCAAATTAGAACCTGCACTTAGATTTTGGTAAAACTTTGTCCGTAAGGAATTCAATATATGTAAACCCCAGAAAAGGAATAAAAAAGGGAGTCCCCACACTACTTTTAGAGTGAGTGGGGGCAGAAGTCCACCCCTCTGGGGCTATATTTTCGTTTATGAAAGCAGTGCGACGTAACTGTTCTACCATCCTTCGGAATGCCCAATCAATTGATCAGAAATTAGTAACATACAAAGAATGAAGTGATAAAAAATCCTGGGTAAAGAGAGCATTTGCTTTGGGTGTTTATGCAAAAATGTGTTTATAATATCAGAGTTTCCTTCATGTTGCCTTAGTTTCCAAAACCAGAGAAACAATCAGTTCACGCAAACATTTTTCAATTTTATCGTCTTTTCTAACACTCAGAATTTTCTACTTTTTTCTGAATACGGAATTGTATGGTTACAATTCAAATTGGTAGAAAAACATCTAGGGGATCACCTGGCTTGTTTAGAAGATATTCTGGAGAGTATCGCAAAAATGGAAGTTTTATGCTCATTTTTCGAAGGGAGCCTGTGGCGAGTTTTCATAGAATTTAATTATATCGAACAAATTTCGAACTCGGCGATTAATTTTACCAATTATTAGTTCGACTGTATAACATTTGTGAAAGAACATTAAAATCTCTCAAAAACCACAAATTTAACCTCATGCGCAGAAGGGCTACACACTGCAAAAAGGGGGGAATTACCTAAATAGACAATTCATGTGTTGTGCATTGGATCCGGATGTTACCCTCAGCTGTTGATTTTCAATATTACTCGTGTTTAGAAATAGAAACCTTTTCATATTTTGTGTAAACTTTCCCACGACCAACAATTTTGAAACAGTTTTTACTAAACATGGAAATCCTTATTCTATTATCTTATTCAACTTACTTGCTCGCTTGTTATTGCCGTCAACAAATGTCCTCCAACACACCCTATTCTTTGCTATCTTTCTGATCTGAAGCCAAGACTTGCCAAGTTTCTTTGCTTCGTCCTCCGCTGACCTTTGCCATGTGTTTCTTGGCTTTTCCTCTTCTTCTCAAGTGTGTCCTATCCATCGCCATTTCTTTTCTAACTCTTTATCTTTTCAGACATTGACGAGTGCTCAACTAGAAGAGATATTTGTTCCAATGGTCTGTGTGAGAACACCGAGGGGAGTTTTACCTGTTTGTGTAACCCTGGCTTCACACGCACAGTGGACAGGCAGAACTGCAGAGGTTTGTAAAGATGCTGTTTTCTTTTTCAGCGATCCGTCAACATCTTGAACTACAAAACACTTAACAATTTAGATCCTAGTTACTTGCCTTCTTTCTCAGCGTTGCTATGTTCGCTCACTCCGACCTTCGTTCGTAACAACTTCTCAGTATCTCGAACTGAGTAACTTTGGCAATAGAGCCTTTTCTATCACGGGTCTTAAGTCTTTGGAAGACCTTGTCTGTCTTCGCTAAAGGAGCAAAAAGAAGGAGTTTTAGAGAAAAATTTGACTTTTTTGTAGTCTACTAGTAGACCAACAGAAAGTTTATCACCAAATCGTTCTTGTCGCGGCACTAAGTCTTTTTATCCCTAGACCTTTGCTCATGATTTTCCAGGACAAAGAACTGTGGCTTGTGAAAGCTAACATGAGCTATTTAAACTAAATGCTCGTTTTCTCATTTCCCAGATATAAACGAGTGCACGGAGGTGGCCGGTTACTGTGCCAATGGCGTGTGCACGAATTTGGTTGGGGGGTCCCGCTGTGAGTGTCAGGGAGGATATGAGCTTAACGTGAAGGCTGACAGCTGCATTGGTGAGATTTACAACAGCTTGTATTATAAAACTGTTATCTTATAGTTCGTTGTTGTTCAGTATTTATTGAAGTCGACTGTGCAATGTAATTTCTTATTTGAGTGTGTGCCATTATCTTGTAACGCTTTGGCAGTATGTTAGACGTTTTTAGATCATGCCAATAAAGCTTACTACTTTTGCTACTTCTACTACATTTAGTGCTACCACTACCTCTACTACTACTGCTACTACTACTACTATTACTACTACTACTAATATACTACTAATGCTACTGCGGTTACTATTACTACTATTACTAATACTACTACTACTATTACTACTTCTATTACTACTGCTACTACTATTACTACCGCTACTACTACAACTATTGTTACTACAAATGCTACTATTGCTTAGTGCAACTGCTACTACTACAACTTAGTACCATGGCTACTACTACTACTACTACTACTACTACTACTACTACTACAACTGCAACTACTGCTACACTACTATTACTATACTACTGCTATAACAATAACAATAATCTCTTTTTTTTCAACCCCAAATTGCACTAAATCTAGATACATACTCAGGTCCTCCTAAAGCATTATTGAAGAACACTCCAAGAAAACCCAATTATATAAACCAGAAATGACAGCCTAAATAAATCTTTGAGGAAGTAAACCCAACTGCGGGTTAAGAACTAAACCCGTGGCTGTAGAGTTACCAGCTTTCGGGCCCACGAGGAATTAAAGGAGCCCTTTAACTGGAAATATTGTTTAGTTTGATTTTAGCGATCGGTAAATGGCGAGAGGAGAAACAAACAAAACAGGGAACGTTGAGCAGGGGGGCTGGGGGGCACGTGACCCCCAAATAAAGAACCATAAAGACTTAATAAGAAAAAGTGTCTTACCCCCCCAATCTCGAAGTTGCTCTGCAGTTCCTGCTAACCCCCCCCCCCCATCCCAATCTTGAAATTGCTCCGCGGTCCCTGCTAAACACCAACCAACTTTAGTCCTATAGTACTAGAGATAAATGATGCTAGCGAGTACAAACTCTTTCATGTTCGTATTTCAAGCAATCTGATTGTTTGCTATCTCTTATTAGCAAATATACTCTTCAATCTTGGTAAAAAGTGGCAGATTATTCACCGACATGTGAGCAATTGAAGTGAGTATTCTAAAAGCCACTAATCACCGAGATTAAAGAGAATAATATTAGAACATATACAAACTCGTTGACAACAAAACACATTTCAGAAAAGTAAACACTTTTCACTTTCTTCCTTTGTCACTATGTACCGCAAAACGGGAGTTTTTGCCGGTTATTGTTTCACTCTGCAAATTATCCACTTTCTGGGAGGTGCACGTTTTGTATTAGCCAAAGACATCAATCAGACTCCTTGAAATATCAACGTCACCGAGGTTGTGCATGCTAATGGCAGTGTTCATCTCCTGGGGAGTACTAGAAGAGCGGGGCAATGTCAATCGAATTAAAGTGACATATAATGTCAAACATTTGTCTATTTGAACTTCGATAAAATGTTTAAGTCCCGTTTTTTTTAGTAAATATGTTTTCCTTTTAGATATCAACGAGTGCGACCGGAATCCGAACCTGTGCGCCGTGGGAGGAACTTGTCTCAACACTCCCGGTAGCTTTAGTTGTCTATGTCGGGCGGGATACATGGTCGGAAATGGCGGCTCGAGGTGTATTGGTGAGTAACGTGAGGTGTAAATTCTGTAGTGAATAATGGCGTGGGGTGTGTTGGCACGTGGCGCATTTCAGCAGGATAAATATAAAAATGCCAAAAAACATGAAATAAAACCAGTGTTTTAGTAAACATCAACTCAGGCTTTTCTGCAATCATTAAGACAAAAATTGTTAACAGAAGAACTATCTAGCTGGCTAGTTTGCAAGGGTGTTAGGACAGCCCCAAGTTAGTACAAGGATATTATAAAATCAAGCAGATATAACGCGCGTTCTGATTGGCTGGGGTGATGTATATTAATAATCAGCATAAAGCAGAAATACCCCCAAGCATTAAAACTCTCTTGGGAAAGGGAAGAGAGTTGGAATGAGTGGACCAAACAAGTAATGCGTCCCTGGAAGGCAAACATATATTCTATTTTATTTTAAGGTGGCTACCACCTGTTTTTCCTTCTTTTTTTTCGCTGAAGTTTACAAACGACTTTATATATCATGAGAGATTAGTGCCTGCCAGTTTTTGTTAGCCAGTGCTACAACAACTACTCAGTCTGCAAACGTTTGTGCATCCTAAGAAAATGTTGTTTCCTTGCAACTTGACAGTGCCTTAATTACATCTTAATGTTATCTTTTGGTTGCATGTTCAACAAGAAACGGTAGGCATTTTTATTTGCACCAAACTGTTTGCACATCAAAGATAATAACTATAGTTTTTTGGCGTCACCTTATTGTTTATCATTTAACCCTTTCAGCCCTAGCAAGCTTATCAACATCTATCTTCTCCTTACAGTATTAATGCAAACTAATTTGTTTTGTTGAGAGAATATAGGAACTGACCACACAATCCAAGCTTTCCATTATAAAAATAAAAGTTCTCCCAAACTGTTTAAAAGGAAAGTATGGATATCAGTTAGGAGAATTTACCAACACATTAATTTTCACGTTTGGGGCTGAAAGGGTTGAGTTTGCGCAAAAACCTTCTTACAGTTAAAATATAGTGTGTGGTGTTCTAAAGTTAAATATGTCCAAATATTTAAGAAAGAATTTGATAACAGTGTACGCTATTCATCTCTTTCGCAGATATCCGTAGCAGCTACTGCTTTGACTCTTTTGACATAAACGGTTGTGGCACTCCTCGGAACAAGACAATGACAATGTCGATGTGTTGCTGCACCAAGGGGGAGGGCTGGGGAGACCCTTGTGCACTTTGCCCCAAGCCAAACAACGGTAACGTGATACTGAATCATGAAGAGTAAAAAGCTTTTTTCTATTTAATGCGTAATCATTTATGTAACCTTTTTCTGTCTAAGTATACGTCTGTGTTGATGTCCTTGTTGATGTCTATATCTATGTCCATAGCCATCTTTCTTTTTATATCTGCGTGTGTTTGTACATCAATGTCTGTGTACATGCCCATTTAATTTCTATGTCTTTTTCTATGCCTACTTCTATTACTACACCTTTGATTATGTCTATGTCCTTGTCTATGTCTTTATCTATGTCTGATTCTACATCAGTGTCCATGTCTATGTCTTTATCTATGTCTATGTCTACATCAGTGTCTATGTCTATGTCCGTGTCTATATCTTTATCTGTAGGTCTATATCAGTAACTTTGTTTATGTCATGTCTTGGTCTATGTCAATGTCGTTATCTTTTTCTATGCCTCCATCAATGCCTATGTCCATGTCTGAATCCATGTCCATGTTTATGTCTTTATCTGTTTATATGTCTACATCAACGTCTCTGTCTTTGTCCATGTCCATGTCTAGGTCCGTGTCTACATCAATATCCACGTCTTATGTCCATGTCCAAGACTTTTTCTTTGTCTACGTCTACATCAAAGTCCATGTCTTTATATTTTTCTATGTCTTCATCAATGTCTATGTCCATGTCCTTGTCTATGTCTTTATCTATTTCTATGTCTACGTCGATGTCTCTGTCTTTGTCCAGGTTTATGTCTATGTGTTTGTCTATATCTACTTCTACCTCTATTTCTACATCTATGCCTATGTCCATGTCCATATCTACATCAATATCCACGTTTTATGTCTATGTCTATGTCCATGTCCATGTCTTTATCTTTGTCTACGTCTACATCCTTTATCTATTTCTATGTCTACATCAATATCTATGTCTATGTTTTTGCCTATATCTACTTCTATTTCTACATCAATGTCTATGTCTCTTTTTTTTGTCTATATCTACTTCTATTTCTACATCAGTGTCTGTGTCCATGTCCAAGTCTATCTCTTTAGCCACGTCTGTGTCTATGTCTATTTCTAAATATATTCTTCATCCATATCCATGTCTGTGTCCTTGTCTTTGTTTATATCTTAGACTATTTCTACGTATTAATCGATGTCTATGTCTATGTTCATGTCCATCTCTTTGTTTATGACTATGACTGTGTTACTGTCTATGTCAATGTCTATTGTGTCTATGTCAAATATGTCTGTGTTTCTGTCTATTATGCCTATGCCTATCTTTATGTTAATGTCTGATATGACTTTGTCTACATCTACGGCCATAACTATGCCCGTGGTTGTGTCAGTGTTTACGACTATAGCAGTGGCTGCGTCTTATTCCGTTTATACCCATGTTTTGTCATTGTTCGATTACATTTACACATCTTCAGCAAAGTCCTTCCATTATATCTTCATGCGCACGTACATGGCTTGTGTCTGAGGCTAGAGCTAGCTGGTTCCAGGATTATGTGCCTATACTTTCTTATGTCCATGCATGTGCTTGGACTTATGATTTTTCTACCCATCTGTTAATCAAAAAGGACTTTGCGTATCGATTCGTGAGTCTAAACTGGATGTTGATGGTTTTACTTATACCGCGTGGTCATTATTTCCTCGCAGCGCGGTTTGCTATCATTTGCCCCAAGGGCTACGGATATGCTACCAACAAGACAGAGAAAATTGAAGGTCAGTGACTTCGCCTACTATAACTATTACTTCTACTTCTACTAGGTTTAAACAAAAAAGCTTCAAATCATGCATCAAGAGCTGAAATGGGAAGATTTCCTTTGCAGATAGTTGTTATAAAACAACTTCTGAAATATTCTTTATACCTGAATAAAAAAGACAACAGCTCTATAGTGAAACAGGCCCTACATATATCGCAGGAAACTGGCATAAAAGTTACAAATTCC
>JAOBRG010338437.1:0-14794 GCA_027574985.1 Umimayanthus nakama | reverse complement strand
TGTATTGAAAAGTCAGGTACATAAAGAAAACAAGGGACTTTAGGCTGCGCTCATGGAAATTAGTTTTTCTGGTTCGCATCAGCACGCATGGATTTTTTTTGCGCGTCAAACGGAGCTGTAACAACAGCCACAACGGTCTGGACATATACCATAGTAAAAAAGCTAATGTGTGATTGTCGCAGGCTTGCGCTCTCTTAAGTTTAATATTTTTGGACTACTGAGATGCAAGAAAGATAGAAAACGTCAGTAGAAGGGAAAAAAACTTCTATGTGTGAGGCATTTTCAATGACAGTTTCTTGAAAAAAGACACGTTCGGCTATCACAAAAGAATTGGCTCAAAATATGACAAAATATGCATAAGTAATGTGACAAAATATGCATAAGTAATGTGACATGCTTGCATTGTTTCGTGCAGCTTTGAAGAATATGTGGTCGTGCCACATTTGCAGTTGCAGCGTGAGTATGTAAACGTTCACGATTGTAAGTGTTTCGAAGAATTAGGCGGGTTGTATGAAAGATTGAAATGAGTGGATTCGTGAATACCATACACCAGGATGTGCACTGTTATGCCCACCACCGGTGATCCTTGCGTGATTTACGAACGGCTTGCTTGAACATGACCGACAAGAGTTTATAAATTTGGGACTACGGACGAAAGGCTTGATTTTCTTACTCACAGATCCGAATTAAGTTTGCTTTTTTATTTTTTAACTAATTGCAATTATAAATACTACTGTAGTGCTATCTGGTTTACAAACGAACCTGGGTTCCATCCGCGTACACGGGAAACACTACACTTACCCGTGCTCATCCCGGATTAGTTTTAATAGAAGAGTGTCGCGTAAACACAACCCGCAATGACCCGGGAAATAGTTTGTTCCATTTAAACAGCGCCAAACAGGGCTGTCAAACAGCTGTTCGCGACACTTGCCACAAGTCGACCAGCAAAATTTTTTACTAGATGTTTTTCAAATAACGAGCGTCGAAGGCACCTGAATAAAAAACCAACTGAGTGCTGAAGGCGCGAGAGAGCCAAGCGCCAAAAAGATTTTGCGAGTCGACATCATTCCATGTCACGTTTGCGGTGCAATGACAGTATTCAATAAGATTTATAAATGAAATACACAGTTCAAATCATTTTGCGAATAAACACAGGAAGCAGCAACTGGTTGCCCCCAAATGGCAATCAGTAAACAGCAATTTATTTTTTTTTGTAAACTTTTTCAAAGTCCTTCGCTTTGCTCGTACTTCGATGCCCGGTCTCGCGCTTTGCGCGCTCGTTTTCCATGTTCTCCTGAATCTTTTAGCTCGACTTCTACTAAGACTTTTTTTTTGATGCAGTATTCTGGATTGCGAACAGTTTCGCTCCATCCAAATAAAACATAACGGTTTGTTCGGTCAAGTTTAGTTTGATTCTTTATACGCAAAATGTAAACAAAGTCAGTGTTATTCCTGGTATTAAACGCATCGACAAACTATATGGCTAGCGTGGTATTTAGCCTTCAGCGTGATTTTCGAAATACATGTTTTCTGTATAGTGTCTTCGTATTTAGAAAAATAATCTAAGTCACGGGACAAAAAGAATACAGATTTTCGCAACTTTTTGTTGAAACTCAATCTTCCTTTGTGCAATGAAATGTTTCAAGTTCAATATCCGGTTGAGCAAAAGGCGGGCATTTCAAAAGCAATCTTCGTTCAAGCTCGGAAACTCCGATCTGCTGCTGACATTTCATAAACGATAGCAAGAATAAATCTGCATTAATCACTGCTGGGCCGGGGGTCTTTCAGAGTCATTGACCCTTGCCTTAATCTGCCTGAGGAACAAAATATCACACGCTTATCCATTTTGCGCAGATAGATTATGTGTAGTAGCTGGATCCAACAGAAATGTTCTATTTCTTGTCATTGTGCGAACCAAAACATTCAGAATCTACCAGACCGCTGACATGCTCTTCTTTCATGTTACACGTAGTTGCTATTCCCGAATATTTTATAAACTCACATGTAATACCTTATACTGATATGTTATTCCTTCATGATACTCTTACTTGTAACCCATAGTCGCTATTCCCGCATGTTTTATAGCGTCATATGTAATACCTCGTACCTATATATTATTCCTTCATGATACTCTTACTTGTAACCCATAGTCGCTATTCCCGCACGTTTTATAACCTCATATGCAATACCTCATACTTGTATATTATTCCTTCATGATACTCTTACTTGTAACCCCTAGTCGCTATTCCCGCATGTTTTATAACCTCATATGTAATACCTCATACTTATATATTATTCCTTCATGATACTCTTACTTGTAACCCCTAGTCGCTATTCCTGCATGTTTTATAACCTCATATGTAATACCTTACGCTTATATGTTATTCCTTCATGATACTCTAACCTGTTACGTTTTTTCCTTACGTGTTACTCTCACGTGTAATCTTGCGTGTTACTCTTACATTTTACTTAATTCAATTTGTTACCAAAAACATTTTAGGTGTGATGACGTACTATAGCGCTGTCCGCCATCCGCTGACCGAAAACCATCACGTGATCGTCGACGGAGTGCACGCGTCAGTACATATCCTCAACGAGCAGCTGTACCGGAAGCTTACATATCCGCTCCGCTGGACTTTCTGGGCAAACTCGGAATGGAACCGCAGCTGGCTCGTAAAGAAGCTGGTGCGAGTGGTGGAGAATGGAAAAGACCCTTTCTTTACCGAGGGCCCAGCCGAGCTGATGGAGTACTGGACTGGGTCGACTCTGCCTTCTTTGTTCTCATCCCCAGTCACCAACTGATCATGACGGCAAGGTTTGGGTCGTGGCAGATTCCACCAAAGAGAATGTTAAACTCTTGGTTATTTACTTTGAGATGAAATAAACGCAAACCCATTCATTCATTTGTTTTGGAGAGTTATTTAACTCAGTTTTAACAGTAACAGATTCTTGCACAGTCAAAGAGTTTATACAAAAAACTAACTAGATTATGTGTGAATCTGTGAACGAAACTCGAGTTTGAGTCGAAAGCTTAGAAGCTACATACTCACAAAGGTTTAAAAATTCATTTTTTTTCTATGGAATAATTTGTTCATGAAAATCATTTCGCCTGCCAGAAGGGATTTTGCTCAAGAGCTTTTATAACTATAAACGTTGCCAATGATACCTTGTTCCACAAAATCCCCTTCGAAACAAAACTGAGAAATTCCAGCCCTTACGAACGCAGTCTTTCAATCTCGGTAAGGTCTTGCAATAGATACCAGAAAAGTCTCAGGTTCCATTTCCTGTCTGTACGTGGTAATAACTTATTTCGCTGTTGGCTTTCTGTTGAAGAGGGTGTTGGTCCGATGACTCATCGCTGATAAGTTTTTGTTGCTCTAATAAAACAAAAGTATCGCTAGGCTAAAACTGCATACGATCTAAAATATATAATAAAAACTAGTGGTAACCAAAGGTTAGGCAAGTGCTGTCGAGCAAGATTGTCACAATCTTTGTGCTCTTGACATTACATAAAATTTATATAAAATAGCTTCTGTCATAATCAACCCTGATAAATAGTTCTGCAAGCGAACAAATTAGATTTTGACATAACAGTTATGAAGCTAAAAATGTAGTTAGTAATAGTTCACTCCCGGGTAGCGATGGAAAGAAAGAATCGCTGGCCACGCACTTGGTAAACATATCTGATGTCCGGGGTTGACAAGTAGACGGCAGGGCCAGAGAAGCTGGAACCCAGAATGAATCCAATCGAGAAAGTTTTGGGCTTACCAAGTGAATAGTGTTGCAGTCGAGCGAATTTCAAATGGTTCAGAGTATGGCTTTTATAACAATTTTAAAAGCTGGTCAGGAACTGCCTACTATATTCTTCAGAATATTTTGTCAAGTGCAAATTTAGGACAGTTTGTAGAAGATTATTTCACACGAGGGAAGTCCTTGACTGTAACAGCAGCCTTTATATTCACGCGTTCTTCTTCCACAGCATAATTTGGCTGGGTATCGTGATTTTATCGTGATGTTTTTTTGCCTTTCATCTGAACCATTTTATTTTGCGTTCAGTGTTTTTTAACAGTCTCTGCCGAAAGTCAAACATATGGCAAATGAGCACGCGAAACAGCCACAAGGTTTGTCAGTTTGCCTGTTTGGTTGCCATCTTGGGTTTCGCCTGAGCTGGAGCTTGGGCTTCAGCTTGAAAAAGTAAACGGCTGTTAAGTTTTGTGTGGGCGCATGAGATTTGAATTTGAAAAGAGGTGCAGGCCTTCAGCCCACGTTGAGTTGTCGAGTTCCGCGACGTCGAAATCCAAGAAGGCGGCCGAAGGGGAAAACTGACAGCAATCATACTCAATAGTCTTGACCTTTACTTCTTCAGTACTTTTTTGATGGGAACCCAAAATCGATCAATTGTACAACAGCTATAGTCAGTTTTATTATTTTAGCGGAAATCAATTAAGAAGAACTGACTTACAATATTTTTGCCGTCATTTGACAGAGAAGAGGAAAGATCACATAATGGTTTAACGTATCTTGAAAAATGCCTTTTTTAAACCCCTTGTTTCACAAATATTGTTCCAGTTAGAGCAACATTTCCAGAAAACACATTCCCTCGGACCCCCTCCCCTTCTTTCGTACAAAAAAATCCTCTGCAATATAACAATAGGACGAGTAGTAGGAAAAGGCGGATAACAGGACAGTACCACACCCTACACACACCAGCGGATAAACAAGGACAATACCGAGACATGCTAAAGAGATCCACGCAAGAAACGAGAACCGCTCCGAAATCGACGTAGAACTGGATTTTCTGGAAATTTTTGATTTTCAGAAAAATCCAAAAAAGTGTCTCTGGGTAATTGCCTTAAGGTTATAGAATATGAAAAAAACTTTAATTTTCTGTTTTTAATATTTTCGATTTATGAATTCTACCATAAAGGTTCTATCTTTTGGTGAAAACCGCATCTCGATTACTTTAAAACTAATGGAGATATGAAGCAAAACGTTCTTTTATCCTTTCATCCTTCGCAGGAAATGTATTTACTTTCGACTCAAAGCTTTCACGGTTGGGAGTGTAGACGTGACCTCCGTAACTGCATGCGACAATTGATGCCAAACCATTTTCGTCGTCTCCCATTACAACAAAGCACATGATTGGTTGAAGCTAACTAGATTTCATGTATTCGGGAAGTGGGTGGGTCAGGAATGTAAACACTGTCACATTAGCGGCCAAATCTTTAAACTTAAAACTTTTTCCCTGCACATGAACTTTGGTAATAAAATACAACAATATAAGTCGAAAATTAACAACTGTCAAAGATTTCAAAACTACTAAAGAATTACATCATACAAATCTCAATCAACAGGTTATCTATTTGATATCAGTAATTGACTTATAGCATTCCAGAACGTCGTGTATATAGATAGCACTAACTTGCAGTATTTTATCATCTACCATAGAAATTACGTATTTAAACAGACTTTTCAAATCAAGATCCGAAAAGCTATGATTGCGCTTGTTTAGTTTTGCCAAAAATGCATCTCTTAAAGATAGCAGCTTGTCGTGACTACATTCCATTAGATAATGAAATTCGTTTCCAACAACTCCCATGTTAGATACCGTGCAGATCCTTTTTTCAGATGGTATTTTCAAATATCTTCCAAACTCGATTGGAAAACGATGAGAAGAAGTTCGGAATTTAGTAACAGCAAATCTTATTTCGGGTCTATTCAAACGTAACAGGTATTTTTCACATGAGTACTCGAACTTAACCGTTCTATATAACTTTAACTTGTTGTGGCAGCCTATATTCAAAACATCTTTGTTTAAATTTCTCTGCCACATCTGAACAAAAACATCAATCAATTTTGTCTTAAATCACTTGAGTAGCACCGTTTTTTGAATATTCTGTTTTGAGGAAGCACTTAGATAATTATTCAGACCAGTACTACGTAACAGAAACTTAACACCTGTGAACCAAGAATACTGTCCTAAACCATCAATTTCAATACTGCACTTCAAAGTATTTTCTAATAACGGATTATCTCCAATACATGAAAGTCTCACAAAGTAGCTTACTACTTTCACATAAATCGCAATATGTAACGGAAATCGCCCTAATTCTGCCTTAACAGCTGAATTACTTGTTTTTAAATGTACTCCAAGAACAATCTTGCAGACCTTGGTGTGTAACTTTTCTGGTATAACCCGGTCGTCAAACGTCCTGGAGGTAAATTTAGCCAGGATACACCTTGCCCAAAGGTGACATAAACAACCCCCAAATTTCACAATCATACAACAGGATTGGCTTCACCAATGAATCAAACAGTGTGTTCAACACCTGAATACTTGCACCATTCGCTAAATACCACCTCAGTCTTTACGTTTTCGCCAATAAAAAGTTTACTAGTGTCGTAATCAAGTTTTGCTGGATAGTGGGGAATTGCGCGTCATAGTCACCGTCAAAATATTTCTTGCCCATAACTACGGAAGCTCATATGGCTCACAAGTTGTCGGTGAAGAGGCCTCTACAGTTGCAACATTTAACTCTATTCCACACAGTCACACATAGAGCGTTCCTTTTGGTGCAGCTGGTTAAATTTTAGCAACATCTTTTGAATTTCCTTCGCTTTCTTGCATTTTATAACGAAATCGTACATTTCGCTACGGTGGCGGGTTTAACCCGGTTGAGTCATACAATCGAATGAATCTCTTTTCTGAGCACAGCTAAATAACTAATTATCTCTATAATGAATTTTTTCCACGGGATACTAAATTAACTTTAATCCTCTTTCGTTTTCTAATATAGTTTATTAATGTTTTTTGTGACTAATGGAACCTAATCATCATCTAGTTAAAATCAGCTGTTTCATTACTCTCCCTCTCTTCGAACAGTTTTCCGGTTAGTCTACAAGGCAAATATAACAGGAAGGTTGTCCTTGACATGTCACATGCTCTGCTTTTTTTTCATTAAATAAAAGTTTACTGACACATGGTTTAAATGAAACAAAAGTCTGGAGAGATCGACTTTATAAAAACATTTTGTAGAAGGTTTTTTGTTGTGGAGCATTTTTTCTTGAAAAACCGTCAAAGAATGAACGGCAAACTTCTTCCAGTGACTTGCATTGCGTCATCAATATTAACAGTTCTGCTTGTTGCTGTTACAACAGTTTCCAATGGTTTTCTTCTTTATGCCCTTTATAAGGATCCACTGAAACTTTTCACAAAACCCGTCACAACTTTCACCACGGGTATTGCCATCATGGACTTCCTTACAGGAGCGCTGTGTGATCCGACTCAAGCGAAACTTGAAATCCGTTGTGCACTGAAAATGAAAATGGAGACAGAATTTGAGTTCAGGGGGTTCACAGCGATTGTTTGGTAGTGATAGTTTGGCGTACCTGGAAATGATGTAGTCCTCACACCAGAACTGTTTATGACTGTTGTGGCTTACACTTCCATTTTAAATCCTGAGACGCCACAGGTATGTCATTTGTATTGGTATTTCACGCGTGTTTGTTCATGTTACTTGTGTTTGTTAGCCCCCAAGGCGAGAGCTTTGACAGACACTTTAACTACAGATCCCGAAACACTGGCCACAGGTGCTGTATGCATAGGGCAGAATTGGTGGAAATATATATTACGTCATACGACCATTTTGCATTAAATTAAAAACTCATTAGTGGGCCTGTTCAGCTTCTTCAAAGTCAATTTTAAAGGAAGTGGCGCAGATTCGGAATTTTGCGTTTCTGCAGACGATACTTAAGATGATAAACACTCGCTGAGAACCCCTCAATGTGTTTGGGATATTTCCCCACATATGTACCTTTTCTCAAACTTTACTTAAACGGTGTGTGACGAGTCTAACACGGCCCCTTTTTGACTTATGCAATAAGTGCTTCAAGGTCAGATTTAGTATGGAAACACGCGTCTTTCAGATCGAAATCCCAATTAAACTTTGATTAATTTCTTTTCTAGCACCGCGTGGAAAGCCTTCAATATGTTGAGCGTATAGTCCCATGTTTCTACTTCAAAACGATATCTTGATCAAACAAATCTGTATAGGTTTAGTGAGGCCCCTTTTACATACATGTAAAACCAGATTGCGGTCTAAAATCAGTTCAAATCTCGCGCTTGGAAACCTTCGGAAGCCGCTGCTGTATTAGGAATTCCAACCTGGGTAGTTGACCCGACTCCACCCCCTCAAAACTTTCACTATTCATACGCAGATCTACATAACGAACAGCTACTTTAAACAGCGACGCTATTATCTTCTTAATAACGCAAATTTCGCGGTGTATCTCGTATGCTTTAGAGTTGGATCAATATTGCCTATTGCAGCTGCAAATAAGGAAAATCAAAGGTATCCTCTGGATGCTCGTGGAGTGTTATACTTGACCGAACTCCCTCGCCTTCATACGACAAACATGATTGGCTAAAACTACGAACGTCTAAGAATTGAGTCAATATTTCTCAGCGACTTTTAATCGATTAGATGGGCAGTGATATGATTGGATGAAATGACTTTCTATTGTTCCACCTTTTCCCCAACCATTCCGATGCTCGTGGATTCTCCACTCGCAAAAACGAAATGGTTGGTTTGTCCAAAACTCAGACTAATGACAGGTATGCCAAAACACAACTTTGTCGGAAACACTGCACAGTGAATGGTCTGAACCCGGATGGGTCCATGTTTGTGGTTGGTTTATCGTCCAGGTTTGTGTAGTCTCGAGGAGTGTAGAAGTGTAGCCCTAAGGATTCAACATTGTTTGTTGCGACCGACGTTTCGGTAACCTGTGTGGTAGTCATCTCTGAACTGAAATAATGTCCATACAGATTTTCGAAGTGTTGGTCACAACCATAACAACTAGTACTTCTCAGGACTACGAAAACCTAGATCAACTAATTTTGTTGGAAACGAGAAACAAAACCTATTCTGAGTTGAAGGAACCATTTCAGGACCAATACAGAAACCTTAGGACCGAATTTTGTTTACCTAACCGATTCCATCATGCCAAGAACAGCAAAAACTGCGATTTGCTTGCCGACGCACAAAATAAAAACTTTGTGGGAAATGAGGCCAAACTGCTTGAAAAGGCTACTAGATATATTATTTGAGCCAAAGATAACTTTTTTCGAACTAAGACAGTATTTCTAGGACCTAAACCTATTTACTAAACGTTCCAAAATGTCAAGAGAAACATAAACTTTAAAGCAGCGTTTTTGCGCGTTCGTCCTAAAGGTGTTGATCCAGGGATGTCTTGTGACACAAGAGAACCTAAACAATGTGTTGGAGTTGATACATGAACAGCTGGTCAACCTGGAAGATGTGCTGGCAAAACAGACAGCCTGCTCATTCGTGGCCGAATCCCAGTCGCAAGTTTGTTGAGACTGCTTCTCTGTAAAAAAAGGAAAGGGCTGAATTGATATATCGCGTTATCCATACATGTGACATGCTCAAAGGCGCTTTACAATGACCAGTTTACCCCCAGCGGACCGGAAGCATAAATAGGCGCAGGTGACAGCCACTTCAAAGCGGTCCATGTATGCTGGTACTGCGAGCATGCTCAATTGCGCAAAAAAAATTCTTTTCCCAAATTTTCGCGCAAATGAGCCGGCTCACAGGTTAGCTGGTACTCATTTTACCGAACCCTGAAGGATTGAAGGCTGGGTGAACTTTAGCGGGAAAGAAGATCACCCAGATATTCAACCCTCGACCCGGCCGGCAATCGAACTGGGAACCTCAGGAATGGGAGGCAGAGATCTTAACTGCTGCGCTAACCCCTCCGCTGTTTATGCATGGGACTTGTTCTGTTAGTCCAACAACTGTCAATTTCGGCGAAATTTGCAACTGGCACAGAACTTGCTGGCTTTGGACATTTTTCAACCACGGTAAACTAGAAAATCACGAAGTACACGATCAAAACATTCTATGGGTAAGACTGGAAATACTGTCAGGCACCCTTCACAAGAGTTGCTACCCAACGTCAGTCTTGAGCACAACTGATAGTGTGAGAAAAGTGGGTATAGCCTGTTGCCTAAGGTCAATATGGAGCGGTCCAAGATATCTTTTATAAATAGACTCTGTCTTAAGTACAAATTAGTATACAATTGAATATGACATATTTTTATTAATGTTTCACTGAAATACCGTAAAATCCCACGTTAATGAAGCCCTGGTTCTGTATAGTTTGCAAGGGTTTTCAGTCGATTAGGGGGGGGGGAGGGGGGAATGGATGAGGCTTATAAGCAGTATGAAAAAAGCATTTCGTTATTCAGAAATGCGTAATCAATGACACACAATTTGATTAAAGCATTGTTTAAAAGGTCCAACTTTTCATTAGAAACCGTGCCATTTATTAGGACACACTGAAGTTTAATAAGATAGGCGCGCACTTGCTGTATAAATGGAAAGCATTGGATATATCTGTCTTGAAGGAGGGGGGGCAGGGAGGTTATATAGAAAAGTTTAAAACCAGGTGGAGCTTAATTTAGCATTTTGCAGTGTATCATATCGCAAAAAAAAAACAAGCCCGACGTTTTGCTTTACACTGCAAATGTTAAATGTACTCAATGTAGGAATCATCGAAGGCAGAGAATGACACTGAGAGTGATGGCGGGAATCCTCAAGTGACGCTGCTGTCACCCGAGGCGGGCCCAATGTCCATGTTGAGGAACGCACTGCTCGCCTTTCAGCTGCTGCCCGACAACGCTAGTGCTGGTAAACCAATATTTTTATACAGGAAAATCCATTTTAGCTTGGCTAGTTTAAGTGGAGTCCTGATCAACACGAATTCTTGCAACAGACCACAACGCTTGAGTCACCGCTACTCTTATCGACAAATGTGTGGGTTTTTTTCAAGTTTCCCGATAAAACGTCGAGAGATTCGACCAACAGCTTAGCGTCCCTTTCTGCGGACGGTCTTACGAAAAAAACAGTCGTCCTTAGTTTAACCTTCGACCAGGCCGGACACATTTATTTTAACGCCGATTTTAAGATGGCTGACTGTCACGGCTCATTCATTATTTGTCAATTCGTGTCATAGGGCTGTTGATGGTTGCTTATGGTTACCTATGATTAGTAAGGGTTAGGGTTTGGTCAGGGTTATTTAAATTATAAGAACTTTGAATAGACAACCAACAGAATGTGGAGTGTTTGCAGCGAAACTGATGAGTTAGTGTAGTTATAGTGAGTGGTGACTCCTGATTATGAGCTTCTACGTTCGGTCCGTCGGTCCCACCTTCTTTCGGCATTTTTAACTTCTGCTTTTTTCTTGAAATCTTTCTCAGTACGAGTTTCAGTTTGAGCAATGTCGCAGTTCTAGTAAGCATCAGCCATCTTGGAGTGGGCGTAGAAAAAAATTGCCCCGGTCGGGGATTAAACCCGGGACTTTATGTGTGCCAGAGATCGTACTGCGCTAACTTTTGCGTGCGTTAATATTCACTAAACAGGGAAAAACCACCGTTGTCAAAAATTTTTACTTTTGTTATCTGGGGCCCGTTGTACACTTGTATGATAAGTGGATAAATCCCTATCCAGTAGATAAACTTTGCAAGATGTCCAATCAATTTTATCTGTTGGGTAAGGATTTATCCGCTGGATAATGTTATCAACCCTTCGAGCAACCGGGTTCTGGAAGCTAGTTGAGCCATGCGCATAACTACATAGAATTGTAACATACAGATCATGTGTTGCTATCACAGGCGCCGTGGTAATCACTGACGGGGTGTTTGCTCTCCCGGATGCATCAGCCCTGGACACTCTCCTGGCGCAGCTGAGGGCCAGCACAGTGTGCTGTTCATTTCTCAAGCTAGGCAGTGCATTTCATGCCCACGGAAGGTAGGCCGAGGCTTTCAACTTGTCAGTGGTAGTGACCAGTTCACTCTAGAAGCTGTGTTGTAGTTCAGAGTACATCTATTAACAGACGCAGTTGCTGACGCAGCTGAGGGCTAGCACAGTGTGCTGTTCGTATTTTAAACTAGATAGTGCTTTTCATGGTCACGGAAGGTTGTTCCGGACTCTCAACTCGCCAGTGGTCGTGACCAGCTCAGTCTGGAAGCTAAGTTGCTATCCGATAATATAATGATATTCTTAAAGGTTTTTCTTAATCTTCCTTTTGGGAATTGAACATTTCTTACTTTTTCTGTCGCGTATTCAGTTCTATGCTATGTTTTTTGCCAGCCTGGGCTATATTCCACATTGTGATATGATGCAGTTCATTGCCAAAGCAACGTCGGGTGCATATCTGGCCAGGACACCCCAAGTGGACAGTACTCTTAGAAGGGCGGATGGCGTCCCGCAGATAAATCTATACCACAAGACCTTCTTTTGTTGGATCTTCCAGAGAGATAGCGACCTCAGCAAGATAGACTCGTGGATGGGTATGTTTGGTTTGCTTGCTACCAGGGGAGTAAGGGGCAGCAAGAAAAGTCAGAGGGGAGGGTTTGGGGTAAGTTAGTATTTCTATATGGGCAGATGGCGTTCCGCCGATAGACTTGTACCGCAAGACCTTCTGCTGGATCTTACAGAGAGATTGCGACGTCAGCAAGATACCAGGAGGGTAAGGGGTAGCAAGAAGAGTGAAAGGAAGGGGTGGAGTGGGGTTGTTTTCAGTTGTTGATATGACCGTCACAGTGTTGTCAAAGCTTAAAGACCTAGCTATCTGGATTAAAATCAACTACACTAATGATAAAAGATGTACAATATACATCTTTTTAAGAAACAGAAATTCATCGTGTTTTAAAGCAGTTGTAAACACAAAAATACACAAAGAAACAAATAAACAAAGTATTATCTCAATAGCTATTTGAAAGATATGCATAAAGATGACTGAGGTAATTTCCTTTCGTGGTAAGTTTTCTTTTTTGTATATAATCCTTCATATGTTTTCGTGTTGAACCATATATGCATTTTGTCAACTACCTAGAACTAGAAATGTTCAGCCTCAATACAAACCGCCGCATTTTTTACTCTGTAATGAGTTTTAGTGCTACAATTCCAAACAGAAGCGAGCTCAGACCTTGTCGTAGTCCATGCTGGAAGTTTGGGTGATAAAATTAAACAAAACTTTGTTTTTTTATATGCAGGAAGTGCAGTGGATCATGATAGCGATCTAGCACGGCCAAGAAGTGATAACAGGTAGGGTCATTTTAATTTTCTGAGAAAAACCACGTTGCAAAATACCGCTAAATTCCGATAATAAGCCCCGGGGTCTTATTTTTGGTCAAAGGACCTTGTTGCCACACTTTTCATGGGGGGGGGGGCTTATATTCGGAGGGGAGAGGATTATTCCTTGACGTATATTTGCGTTATGGAAACGCTGTTATTTGTTCAAGCAGTTGTAATTTTTTGAAATTTTCAGCTCACAACCTGTGTTTATTGATTTTTTCTTAACATTGAAATCTAAAATGTACTTACAACGCTCAATACCACAAAAAAATGCTTACCCCCTAAGCTCAATGTTATGTATGAGTTTAAGTATAAATTCCAAATATAACCCCCGGGGGTCATTTTCGGGGGTACTTATACATGGTAGGAGTTTATCGTTTCAATAGTTGATTCCTAAGCGCCGCGGGGCTTATACCCAGTTGGGCTTATTACGGAAGTTTTACTGTATGTTAAAGTGTAGACCTAGTACGATAAAGTCTAGTGAGAAGATGCAGGAAAATGTGACAGTTAATAAAAGCAATTTCGAATCTTTGGCCGAAAAAACTTTAGGCCTCGACTAGATCGAACTCGTGATCTCTGCGATGCCGGGGCAGCTGCTCTAGCCGCGAACTATCATGGAACATGTAGGCAGGTCGCACGACGGTTTTCCTGATACACCCGTGCTACATACGGCGGTTAAGCGTACGTGCGTACTAACGTACATATAAGCATGGTTTAAAAATAACGTTCAGAAAATATGTCTTATTTTGTAGGCTGTGTTTTGTAGCACAAACGTTTTGCTGGCTATTTTTCAAGAAGTGAGGTGTATGTATCATGTTACTGTCCTAGTGTGTCAGTTCAGCCAATTAGAACGAACGATTCACGACATATTTGTTTTTAAAAAGTATTCAAGACACGGTGTCAGTTCGCCAAAAAGGAAGGTGCCATTCGGAAGCAAAATAATCTTGTCGTAGGCGATCACTGGCAGCCGGCTGCTGTTTTGAACACTGATTATGCACACCTACTTTGCTACTTCCACTTTGGGTTTTTCAATCCTATGTTACAAAGCTGAATAAAAGACATGATTACATCGAAACAGTGAAACATACATGTGTGTTATTGAGTGTTATTGTGATCAAAGTTAAAGAAAGTTATACTCATTTTGTGTTTTATCATTTGACGCACTGCTTAAATCCCCTGTCGCACGCCCTGAGCGAGTGGGAAAAGAACGCTTTGCAGCCATCAATGAGGAAGAGACAGCTAGAAACGAAGCTTCACACCAGTGTTTCAAGGTACGTTGTTCACCAGCAAAGCCCTGATGAAACACTTACAGGAATCCTAACGGGGAACGGAGTTAATATAACAAATGTATGTATCACATTTTTGTAATTTTTCTCATTTCGTATCTCTGCAACGCCCTAAGCTAAGCTACGTGGCAAAAAATGGTTTTATTCGGATTTCTGTTCATGCACTTATAGTGGAAATAAATTTTGTTGTTTTTGTTTTTTGTTGGAGAAATTTGCGATCGAATATGGCAAGACTACTTCCGGTTTCAAAATAATTGAACAAAAAGAAGAATAGGTCCAACTGACATCAACTACTTGCAGACGAATTCCTGAGGGTGAGATCAAGAGCGTTCTCGGGCCCATTCTTCCTTT
>JAOBRG010338426.1:0-14796 GCA_027574985.1 Umimayanthus nakama | reverse complement strand
ACTGAGGGATTGTGGGGAAATCAGTGTTTAAATAGTTGGTAATAAATTTATGCGGATCGAAAAGTCAAGTTTTGCCACTGGTTGAAATTAATAGCACCTTATTGGTTAAGAGTTCAAGAGTTCAAGAGAGTTCAAGAGTTCAATTTATTATCAATTGTAAATACAATAGGTAAAAGCATGTTCGAAATTAAACGAATGAAAATCGTTCATTCAGCTAACGCTCGTCAGCTAAACACTATATCCCACAGGCGAAAAACATACCATATCAACTTTTGTTGATTAAACCCATTTCTTCTGAATATTAGCTGATTATAGCAGGCTCGCGCTCCGTGCTCATCTGTTATTTATCAGCTAATATTCAGTGCGGTCTCGTAGAATAATTGCAAAATGTTCAGAAGGTCGAGTAGAATAATTGTTTTACTTAATACAGTTTTACTAAATACAAGTTACAGTTGGTTGCTTTACGGTTGAAATAGACATCCCCCACTCCCCCAATATTGAGCCACAGCTGGTAACAACATCAAAAGTAGGCTACTACCAACGAATACGTTTTAAATTATTGTCAGTAAATTTATAGTGAATGTTTTAAAACTAAAAGTTTTTGATCAGCTAAGATCATCTTTAGGGTTAAATGGACCTAAACATAATCTTATGAGCAAAGTATTTGGAATTAAAACATTAACCATAGTTTTATCACAGTTATAAATTTTAAAATAATCTTACCATCGATCCCGAGGACGCCGCGCAGTCGGTTTTCCTCTATAGGTTCGTAAGTCGCAATTATTTTGTTACAGTGTCCTGGAGTAATTCCTTGCAACTGAATCAAAAGAATTAGTATTTTTATGTTCATTATATAACACAGCAAATAATTAAGCAAATAGAACCTGATTTTGTAAAACAACGAAACCAGAAGTTTTCACTGAAAAATTCCATTACGGGTTGACAAAAGCGACCAGAAGATAAATCAGCAACTGAAGAAGAAAGAAGAACAAGAAGAAGAAAATCAAACGAAGAACGAGAACAAGAAAAAATAAAGAAAAAGAAGAAATAAGAAGAAAAAGATAAAGATAAAGAAAAAAAAAGAAGAAGAAAAAGAAGAAGAACAACAAACAATTACAAAACAAAAATAATAACAAAAGGAAGAAGAAGAGGAAAAAAGAAGAAAAGAGAAAAGGAGAAAAAACTATGAAACGTGTGGTGATTTGAGTGTTTAACCAAGACTCCATTTATGATTTGAGGCTCAAAGCTGTATTAATGCTGTGTTTTGCTAATAAAATAAAATACTTATACTTTTTAAATGACGTAAAACGTTATAAAACCCGTAGACAGGAGCGTATACAGAACGTCGCGCAGCTCACTGGAAACGACGCAAAAACGTTTGCAAACCAACAAAGGAAGGTACTGAAAGTTTTATCTCAGCGTTTAATTAATACTTACCGAATTATGAGCCAATCCATTGTACAGCAGTGTTTATGAATAACAAAAATTAGAAATATTGCTATAACGTGTAATCAGTTTCTAATTCCACGTCTTTTGTTTATGTTGGTTAAGCTAAATTCCTTTGATGTTACGATGGTTCTAAAATTGTGTTTGTCACAAATACTGAAACGAATATAGTTCATTGAGTGAGGAGTTTCTTCTTTTCTTTTACTAACTTTCTTTTTTTTATTTGCTTCCACCCAAGTTCAAATCCAACCGAATCCATGGATACACTGCCAGCTTAAACTCGTACAGGCCAACCAAGAGTAAACCCTCATGAACTTGTATAACCCTTGGTTTTAATCTGCAGTTTGCGGTATTAAAACAACCTATTTATTTATTTGTTATTTTGTTGTAAGAATATGAGATATGCTAATTAATGAACATGTATAAAAGTTCTTTCCTTGTAACTCATGCTAAGTTACAAAGCAGAAAAATCCAACATTCCGTCAACATATTATGTGGCAAGTAGTTTACCCCTTGTTACATATTATGTGGCAAGTAGTTTACCCCTTGTTCGCCTTCTAAGAACGTCCCTAATTCCTCTGCTGTCATGAATTCTTTGCTGTTTCCGTATCTATAACGTGATAATCGGATAATTATTAGTAGACAGTTTAACCAAACAGTAGTTGTTGTGAAGAAGTTGAGAATTTAGGGCTCCAGATTCCATGGGCTTTTGCTTCTAGAGTCCTGCACTCACAAACAAGTTCCAAAATCATTCTAAGTTTTTATCACTTTTATAGCTCTTGCGCGTTAACAGACGTTGTAATTGCTGTTGTTTTTTTTGTTGTTGATGTAGATTGTGAAGCAACTGAGAAAACTAACTCGGACTAAAAAATATAGCTGTGTAAGACGCCTGACGAAGTAATGGTTGCCCAAAGAAGCTATATATGCCATTAGGGTTTTTCAGTATGAAAATGTTATTATTGTCATTATTATTATTATTATCATTATTATTATTATTATTATTATTGTTATTATTATTATTATTTCTAATAATATTAGTATTTCTTATTATATCATGAGTATTATAATTATAGTAAATGTTGTTGCTTCCATTATCATCAACATTATCATCATCGTCATCACCATCGTTGTCATTATCAATGTTGTTTGTAATAAATAAATATGAGCATGTTTAACAAAATACCACCGTCAGAGGTTTTTATTCTGACACGCAATGCGCAACCAGAGAAAAATGTAAGAGTAGCAACTGAGAAAGAGAAAACGTCTGACTACCCCGAGCCAATAGCAATCCCGATTAAATGGTTATTAATATCTTTTATAGCTACTCACTTCAACAAGAGCAGATAGAGCTCTCGTCTAGTAGAAATACTTTTGTAAAAGTTGACGAATTCTTTAAAGTCCAACAATCCTTCTGAGTCTTCGGTTTCTGTGTCAGCGGCCTACAGAACATAAAACACAAGCGGGAGATTTAGCTGGATTTTTGAACATGAATCTGGTTAATTTTTTACCAATAAAAAACCGATTCAAGTTTGAGAGCATTGGAGGCTGATGTCCTCGTTATCTTGAAGAACATTCCTGCATCCGTCAAAAATTAGACATTCTTATAAGGAAACGAGTGTACACACCTTGAACGCCTCCTTTACTTTCTTAGTGGATATTTTGACATTCAGTTTGTGAAGCAGAAGGCAAACTTCTTCCACACTCAAGAGGCCGTCTCCACTCTTGTCCGCGGCCAGGAACGTTTCTTTTAACCATATTCGCCAGTGTTAAGAAAAATGCCATGCTAATGCTGTTACTTATAACAGTACAATAATGGTAGCGATAATGGTAAAGTCTAGTCAACAAAGGTTGAACGTTGTGCAACATCCATTCGTCACCTTAAAAATGAGTGGGAATTCAAGTTGAAACCGAAAGGCTCCGTGCATGACCTTTGCAGAAAGAGGTCACGCTTCTTGCTTAAGTCCAGTAATTTTAGCGGTTGTTTCATCATCTCTTAGTTCCGTATAGCTTGTGTGCAAAATTACCCATAAAACGGAGCAATGACAGAGTGAAGGGTTGGGGGGTAGGGATTGCGCACTGTCGGCTTACACTGCATGCAGAGCTGAATGACAGAAAACTACAGGACGCCAAATAGAATAGACTTTTTTTACCTCGAGCTTGTTAAGCTGTTGTTTTTGAGCTACTAATGTTCTTTTTGCAGATTACTTAATGAGACTACGTTAGCGATCCCTAGTTGATACTCAGTGTCTTTCAGCAGATATTCAACTTCAGTTTAAGTAAGAAATGCTACGCTACCACAAGACATTTGATATATGCACTTGAATAGGTTTTACACCTTTTCAAGGCAAAGAAGGATATTCATCTCTGGCTCTCTGTCGTCTCTGAATCTCGTCTTCACCTGTAAAGACGAAGGACAAGGTACAATTTTAGAAGAATCAAAAAAGATGGTGTCATCAAAACCACCATCGTCACAACCAGTACTATGATCCATATTATACTTTCATCTTATCGTCATCGTTATCGTCATCGTTGTCGTCATCGTTGTCGTCATCGTCGTCGTCATTGTTGTCGTCATCGTTGTCGTCATCGTTGTCGTCATCGTTGTCGTCATCGTTGTCGTCATCGTTGTCGTCATCGTCGTCGTCATTGTTGTCGTCATCGTTGTCGTCATCGTTGTCGTCATTGTTGTCGTCATCGTTGTCGTCATCGTTGTCGTCATCGTTGTCGTCATCGTTGTCGTCATCGTTGTTGTCGTCGTTATTGGTCACTTCGGCAAAACGGGAGTTTTAGTACGCCGGCCATTTTTTCGTCATTCAAATCTCGGGAGGTGAACATTGTCCTTTAGTCAGAGATACCCAACCAATCAGATTGCTTGAAATACCAACGTCACCGAGCTTGTCAATGCTAATCATCGTTAATCATCAATCAACTTCGGTGAAGCAATAGCTATCGCTGTTATCGTGTTAATCAACTTCTGAATACAAAGACAAACGTATCAGGTGATAAGTATTCATTTTAACTCCAACCATAGAAGTTTATACTTTTTAACAAAGACCGACTTTACGTTTTATTTTTGAGATATTTGGGTTACTACACAAATAAGGCAACTGAGTTTTCTAACTAGTTTAGTTTACAAAACACATTGGTTAACAAAATACGTTTGGTCAAACACAAGATAGATTGATCGAAAACATTTGAAACTTTGCTTTACAAATAATCCGACTATATTAGGTTTTCAATTTTTGCATTCTTTCATTTGCGGCACACACGACTAGTACTTTTACCTAACTAAACCACTTACAACAGATACCTCGTTTACCGCGGTTAGATTACCAATTTTGACAATTAAGTACCTTAATCTTTTCATCCAACGTGCTCGTCATGTTGTCTTACAAGTAGGTAATTCAGTCCTACCGCGCAATGATATCATTGCCTTGTTTGCTGATTGGTATCCTTTTACCACCAACCGGTGGATACATTACTTTGTGTAACCAATAGGAATGCAACCATCCAATGTGTGAACTAGCTCGCTTTACCAGTAGCTACATCAACCCCAACCATCCTGTGCACACACTCCCCTTTCTAGCCAGTCGGTACTTCATACATTACCTTGACTAGTCAACTAGTTGGTTACTTATCTTGACTTACCATTAAAATAGGTACCTTAATCCAACCAACCAAATGACTACATTTTCTTGATGACTAATCAGTAGGTACCTCATTCCCATCATCCATTGACTACTTTACCTTGACTAACCAGAAGGTACCTCAATCCCACTACCCAATGCATACACTCTTCTTTAGTCTGTGCAACGAGGTCGACCGATTTGAAGCCGTCTCCGTAAATAAGAGAGAAACAGTTTTCAGTGGAGCATGGCGGACTTGTTTGACACAGAGCATCTGTGGCCACACCCTCCCGCACTTCCTTGATGGTTGAAACTGGAACTAAAAGCACAACACTTGGATCACTAAGGTAAGCAATATTTCTGGATCAGCATACAGAACCAAACATTTAATTCTTAAAACCCTAATTTATCTGATCTTCAACCCCCATCCCCCTCACCTACAAGAATATCCATGTATAAAAAAGGGGCCTGACTTCAAAGACAACGTAATGTCTAAGTTTCGTTTCTGAACATCGCAATCCTTATCATATATATTAAACAGTGTACGTACGCGAGCTTTCTCATATTATAACATAAACAGAAATTCCTCCCTGCTATTTTAAAATCTACATTAAATTTTTTCTTATAACGGTTTTCATGTCAATCCCGTTGGCTTTGAAGCCTAGCTGGTCTTCACGAGCGAAGCAAAAGAAGGAACTGCGCAGGTGCTAGTGTGTGTCGTGTGACAAGCATAGAACCCAACTGCGTCTGCCTCCGTCGTCTTGGCTGATCATACACTGTAACAGGTAGGTATAAGACACCAAAGAGCCCGGAAAGAGCGCTTTGAATGGCTGATCAAACAACCCTTAACACTTTTTGCTTCATGTTCCGTTTTCATGAAAAGATGTTGAAGCAAACACAAGAACAAGCGCAAGAAAAAGGGACATTGCTTCTGTGTGCATTGTTTCAGATCGGTTTGGCGTGCGCGGAGCACCTAGATTTAAGACTACCTGTTGTGTCCTCCCTTGTTGCGCTTTACTTAAAACATAAATCAATGCATCTTTTTGTACCTTTGTATAACTGAAATAAAGCTTGTACATGTACGTACAAAGGACGAGACAATACTGTCTGCAGATTGAGTGTAACCCTCCATTTCAGACTGATACCCAGGTAATGGTTTTATTTTATTAAGCATTCTTTGAATTCAAAACGCCCGTACCATTACTGCTGTCTTTCAGACTTAAAACCGTTCTGCATTGTACACTGTTTAAGCACTTTCGTGGTAGTGCCACTGCTTGTCAGTGTAATGAATTAATTGCTTGTTGAGCAATCGACATGTCTCAGTTCTCAAACCACTTTGAGCAATTCTTGTTATTGCTTTCTAGGTGAAAAGAAAGTTCTTGCATGTATGCTTGTGGCGCATTTTTCTGCGCTTGTTTTTGCAACTTCTCAAAGATTATGTGCTATTACACGCTTTTTATAAGAACTAGTAAGTTTTGGCCGACCCTTGTTGCTCTTAAGTTTTTGCACGATTTAAGCCACAATTGTTCTCAGTTTGTTCTTAATTTTTGCGGAAACAATAGCCTTATCATGAGCCGACATTGTTTTAGTGGACAGTGCTTACAGTACAAACTTGTTGTAATATTGTATAATCTAGATTTACTGTAATTTGAGGAGTCTTATTGCTAAGCATTGTTATAAGCTAATTTTATATCTACAGCATAAGTTTATTGTTGCCGGTTTCTCTCTGCTATATTAGGGCCTGTTTACATGAGACTTTTCATCCCGGGATGAGACTACCCCGGTGTTTGGTCATTTCTTTGTTACGGTTTACATGATTTGGAGACGGGATGAGCTCATCCTGGGTTGATCTCATCCCTGTTCCAAGCACAGGGATGAGATTACAACCCGGGATGGAAATTTCCAAAAGATTCATGTTAACGCTCATGTTTTTTCATCCCGGGAGGAGACGATACATTGATGAGGCGCGGGGGGATGAAGCTCATCTCGGGCGAGATGAGATTGATTCCGGGCGGGATGAGGTATTGTCGTTTTCATCCCGGCATCCCAGGATGAAACTGCTCACGTAAACAAAAAGTTTTTCGTTCCGGGTCGACTTTCATCCCGGGACGAAACTCAACCCGCCTCTCATGTAAACGGACCCTTTAGTGTTTCCAACTGTAGAAAGACCTGCAATGAAACTCTGAAATGACGTGATGACTTGTGCTTTTAACAAAAAAAAAACCCTGCAATTAAATTTGCATTTAAAGCCGAGCCTCAATTGTTCTTAGCTTTTTCTTATTTTTTGGGCAAATTTGAACCTCGCTGTTCTAATAAAACTGTTCTTATAAAAAAGCTTTAAGCATGAATATGAATAAGAAGAAATGTTACAAGGAACAGTGTTGTTAACATTTTGATCAAACTTAAGAACACGTTGAAAATACTTACTTGAAGCTCCAACAGCAATTTAGCTTTATGTAAAAGCAATAAGAACATTTAAAGATATTTGAGGCTAAATTTTTGCCAAAACTTTAAGATCAAGGAACCTCAGAAAACAATATTTGGTTTTTCTTTTTAAAAATAGCGTGCAGTGAACACATGTTATCTGCATAAAAAGTAAATATGATGCCTTTTTACAATCACATGCAAATACTATGGAATCAATCTGTACACTAATAAATTAAGATCTAAAAACAAACGGAAAAAGGAAGAAACAAAGATATCTTTTCTTAGGCTTCAGCAGCACTTAAGCTGTCAACAGAATCAACGAACGAGTCTCAGTTTACTTTTAAAATTTCAAACAGCACTTTTTATAACAAATTAGGTGTCTCTAGCTCCAATCACGGTTTGTTTTGGTCCACGTATTATAGTATTGTTTTCATCGTTTCGCTCAGACGAAGATCTATAGTATATATCAGCCTTCTTGACTCGTCTCCAACTTGACCTGAAAAGTGTTAGCTATTGTTGAATAACTGCTATGATCAAACCACGCAAACGACCGAATTCGCCATGATATTTGTTATTTTCTCGAATCGAGTTTACAAAATCTGCTGTAATCATTCAACTAATATTTAGTGAGAGGGCGTTTTACACAAGATATAAACACATATCACAAGAACACCCACTTTCATCGTTTTGCCATTTAAAAAATTGGTCCACATTGCATACGCAACCTGACCTAAATTATTATCGGGCAAAGTTTTTGTCAAAATTGCTTTTGCATTGATTTCACGATACGAAAACAGGCGTTTTGACTGTATTTTGACTCAGAAGATTAAGATCTGAATGTTTCGTATTCAGTGCTGGGATTTCAGCTGTAGACAATTGTCGTAATCTTTAACAATAATTCATAGCTGTTCACAACTTTACTTTCACTGTGTAATTCAAACGATTTGTGTCTTTTGGACGTGAGGGAATAGATTTTTTGCAAGTGAAGTTATTATTTTGGGCAGATACGAGTGATTTTATTGCGTTAAAGAGGAACAGAGTGCTAGAGTGACGTGCTTGTAAAAAATTAATTATTTAGTACTAAATATTAATTTCAATTACGACTTGAAAATAAGTTTTTGCAACATTTCAAGAGCGAACTTCTCTATCATGGTTTTGAAAAAAATATAGGTTTGTGTCGGGTGACTTGTCATTTTAATCGGGTTTTTTACAGAATAAATCGAAATATCAGTGCCAGTGTCAGCTCTTAGTGAAAATCTTTCGTAAAGTTGGAAATCTGATTTTATCACAAACAGAGAGATTAAGAAATAATGGATTTATGCTGAAAAATTGAAACATTATCGCTTGGGTACATGATGTTAAAAGCTTTCCCTTACTATTATCAAACACATCTTGGCGAAACAAACATTATTCCTAAGATCAGAAGACCGTTTTTTTGGTTGCGAAACCCAGTGCAGGAATAATTGAAGAAAGACTCTCATCTCCCTGCGATCGCAAAATCAAAATATAAAATTGTTTGATATAGCGTGTGCTTGGAACCGAATAGTTGGTGGTTCTATCATTTTCTAGGTATTTGGCCTCATGTACTCGCCTGCTATTTGCAAATCTACAAGTCAAAAACATGAAAACAGATATAGAAAAACCAAATCTGTCCAGTGTCAACAATATGTTGTTGTCTTAGTTTAAAAAAAATCTCTTTTTTTATTTTTAAAAAGAGATAGCCCCATCTCCACAAGAATATTTTTCTACTGAGTTGATAAATCTTCCAGTCTGTATCCAAACTTTATCTATATTTTGAAGGCCGCACAACCACACACGTTTTGTTTGAGACCCTGGAGTGATTGGAGTGGTTGAATCCATAACAAAAGGTCGTATTTGATACCTGAAGAAAAATGAACCTCAAACATAAATACTATTATAGCTTCAGGCTTAGAACTAAAAATAATCACAGCTTCAGTATTTAACGATTTACGAAAACAACAAGAACAGTTTTTCACTTGAAATGAATTGAAACGTGTTGCATTTGTGGTGCAGATAATTTGCTCATTATAGCGTACTGACACTGAATTTATCACTAAACCAACCTTGTTTTTTAAAAATTTTCAAAATACACTATACACTGTACTGTACTATGCTTGAGTCAATGACCATAATACCAAAAGCAAGTATTAGAATAAAGGCAATGTGTTGCTTGTATAGTGAATTATAGCTTTAAACAAGAGACAAACAACAATTGAAATGCTTTTCAAAGCTAACTTGCAGAGGTTTATTAATGTTTTGAAAACCTCAACTCCATGATTACTAGTTAATACGACTGCCAGCGTGTTTCGAGAATTCTACTTCAACACGGACAAGCTAAACGTGGCTTCGGGCATAACAATTGCTTCTTTTTTGAGATTGAAGTTTTCTGTTTACTAAAACTAATTACTTGTTTAGGTTTATTCTGAACCGCCGTTTGAAAGTTAAAAGACAGAAAATTTGTTGTAATGTTCTAATAAAACTTGCCACCCAGCGGTGTATTGCATTCTTAACAGAAAAGAAGATTGCAACAGCATGGAAGTGGAAACCTTATAGACCCGTTTCACCTCATTGGCCGAATCCGCGCATAAATTGAGTTCTCGATAGTTTTTAACTGGGTAAATCTAACGTACTTACTTGGTGCAACGATTTCAGAAAATAAACTTACTTTTAGCTCGGTCGCCCTTTTTTGACGGAGACCAACAAATGATCTTTGCATCTTTTGAAAGTAAGTATGTTCTGGAATATCTCTTGTTTGAGGCTCTGACCTTGATGAGCTCGCTACCTTGTTGCATCACGAGTAACGATTCTCCAACTGTTGAGATACAAAAACAGTATTTATAAACAAAGAATGCTATCCACGGTTTTATTTATCTTTGAAGTTTCGCTCTACACGTTACAATTTACTCAAAATGAGGAATGCAGAAATTAAAAATATATGTGCGGTAGTCGAGAAGCTATCCCATCAAGAAGCCTTTCGGAAAGGGAAGCAGTAAAGTGGGCATTTCTCCGTCAAACTTAAAGCATAAGTCAAAGACTACTGTACAAACCATTTGCAAATTTGTGGTTCTCAGCGCATTTGGCCGCTCTTCGTTTTTTCTCTTCGCGCCATTTGTTCAGGTAACTTCGCGCCAGGCGTTGTTCATGCATGGCTACTTTTTCCTCTCTTCCCGCCATTTCTTCACGATGCAGGAAAACTTTTAGACCTGTTCGCCTATGCAACTCTTCATCTTTTTAGGCAGGTGGTAAAGCTTTGGGCTCAATTATCAATAATATAACTAGGTCGCTCTACAATCTGATTGGATACAAATTGTTTCTGAAGCCACTGCATGTCGCTATCGATTTTTAATTGGCCTGCGTTTAAAGAAATTGTTACCAAAAACATGATTTCAGTTTGAAAAATCACAGATGGTGACAGCTGATTTCTTATATATAATATTTAATATCGTTGGAAATCGAATAAATGCTGTCACTATTAAACAAGAGAATCCAAACCAACTCGGACAGAAAATACAAATCATAATTATGTACAAGCTCACACGGTACTGTATACTATTAATTTTAATTCAGTTGTTGCCTGTGTAAACTGCCTTCCCTTCGGTCATCGGATTTCAGTTATTGCAAGTATAAGAATGGTATCGATAACGACTGTAAGTGCTAGAGGCGTTCACAAACTTGATGTAGTTTTAAAAATTGACGCAGTCGGTCACGAAAAGCTTGCAATGCACTTCACGCTAACAAATCCATACTTACACAAACCAGACTTTTGAAACGTAATAAGAAAAAAAACGCTTTTGATTATCTATTTCGGAAGATTCTCATTACGAAAATGCATGCACTACTATCTTTGGAGCTCTTTGCAATATTTAAAACCCAGTCAACTTGTTTTCAAAAAATTGACACTTTGAAAATGTTGTTATCAAGAGGTTACGGGGTACCTCTGCGTGAAATAAAGTGCGATCACAAAAGTTATAACAGAATAAGTGCACACAAACCCGCCACATGGCGTTGTTTTTTGAGTTGTACCAGTGGGACATGCAACTCGTGTATTTTCAACACAACAAATTTACCTGGAGAGGTTTTCCTTCACGAGATATAAAAAGTCTTTAAAATGGCCTTGCGGCTTTAAGTGTTCTTAAAGACGGGCATTATCCATTTTTGTCTAAATCTGTTTTTATTTTTAACAAACGAGTTTTAAAATTTTCAATTGCTTTCATTAAACTGACATAGAAAGAAAAATCTCTGCGTGTGGTTAGATCAAATTTATTATTTACAACTTGAACAAATTTATTTAGTTACAGTGAATCAATCTTACATTTGCAATTAAGTGAACCGCCGGAAATTTTTCACGCAGTCGCGCATTCAAATCACTCGATCTAAACATGCTCAAAAATTGCCATGGTTTCCAGAGTCAACTTTGAATATTAATCAAAAGTTCCTTAAAAAACAACGACATCTTTCAACACAATGCTACGTAGATGTTTCAGCTTGAGGAAACAAGCTCCAGTTGATTATCTTTTATTGATCACATCAAACTGCTGATAAATCTTGATTCAAACGTGGTTGATGATTAATTTTTACTCTGCTGAAAATGTATCCATTTGTCATGACTTTGACACGACCGTTAATTTCTATCTACCAATCGGAAGGGCTTTTCGAGATTAAGATATGATATCTGATTTATCTTTAGATATGCAAATAAGTATATTCACCTCTGATACAAGCAAAATAGAGGCTAAATTCAATTAAAATTCTTAAAGACGTTGCTGCTCAAAATTGGAGGCCACAATTTTTTGGTAGGTCACTCAGTAAACTACCTGTACTTGACACTCAAACCGCAAAAGGGAGAAAATGGTCGAAGTACTTGAATGAAACAAAAACTTTACGTTTTGTCCACAGATGAACACTTTCAACGTTATTGCGTAGATCAGTCGTAAAAGGTTAGAACGTAGACTAGACTAGCACGCAAAATGTATTGAATAAAAATTGACTGACTAAAGAGAAATGCGCTCGTATACAAGAACACGACTTGCACAAACGATCATTTTAGTTTGAGCTTTTATCTTGCTCAACTTAGGATATCAAACGGAAAGCAGTGCAGAAAGCTTGCATAAATAATTAAGCATTTAAGCATTGATTAAACTTTTCCAAATTATATGACAATGACTGAAAGTTACAGGTAGTATACATAATTGAACCACAAAAATGAATTTTATTATTTACAAGTTGAGTTCAAGTTATTGATACAAGAATCATGGTCTCCCAACAATACGTACAGTATAAGTTCTATAGACCTTTCTCATGCTTCTTGTATGAGTAAACTGTAGCACTCTGTAAACGACAGGAAAGGAAAGAGCAGGTGCAAATTTCTAACAACCGAAAATTTGGGGATTTAACTTTGAAAACTTTGACACCAGTGAGGTTTTAAATAACAAAAATTATCCAAAAATGGGAGGTTGCATGCGATCGAGGCTGCACATAAGTTTTGCTATATTTACTGTTAACTTTTCAGTTTTTTTTAAAGATCTTCACTGGGGCCAAAACTGTCAACATTTGATCCCAACATTTTCGACCTTCACTAACTTTCACGTGCTCTCTCCATTTCTGGATTTTACAGAATGCTAACATTAAGTTTTCAAACGACTCAATGGGCGTCAGAAGCCCGGTTTCAATATAAGGGCAGAGGTCGCTATAAATATGATCACCAATTATAACGAAACAAAACTTCTGCGATCTGAGTGATGCAGCGATCACGATCGCTTGTATAGAATCGTGTAAGTTCTATCTCAGCAATAGTAAACTCAAGATTTGTCAAAAAATTTAATGGAAACCACTTTCAGCAATCCCAGCGCCGGATCGATAGTTAAAAGTTATAAAAGCAGTGTTTGTTTACGCATGCTTCAGGCGCAAATTTAACGCTTTTTGGTCACCATTTCATGCATTTGGATCGTGCTTCTCGAAAATAATCCAGCATTCGACCGGTTTGATTCTTCCCGTAAGTTTTATTGGCTTTTGATCGAAGTTCAGCTGCAAGTGCTGCTGAGTTCAAGGAAGGAACACAGAAGTATGACTGTTTGTGCAATGAACTTAGTAGCCAGCGTAGCTCGGCGTTCTAGTCATTCGGGAGGGCGAAACTAGTGAGCGGCGAAGCCGTGAGAACGAAGAGCGAAGCGATGAGCGAGTCGGCGAAGCCCCATTCCCTTCCGGCCAACTTATTCGCCACTCGCCATTTTTGCCTTCCCGAATGACTAGAACGCCAAGCTACGCTGGCTATGAACTTAGCAAAGATTACATGAATAAGTTTACTAAACTAGGTGAATTGCAGGAGGAACGTAGTAGATAAATTCAATATAAGTCCAGAAGACGCTGAAAACAAGTCAAAGGAATTCGCCTTTTTTGTTCTCAGCGATCACATGGAAACCAATCAATCGTTGAATCTAGTTGGTTAGTATCCTTTTTTCCAAATTTTTATGGTCGGGCGGGCGGTTTTTATTTTTTTTCATCGTCGGGAACAACTGTCTGACAACGTAAAAAGTGGATTGCTGATTCTCGGATTGATTTTCAAAGAGTCAAAATGACGTTGCACTAGGGAGGATCAATGGTGCACGGGAGTTTATTTGACGAAACTGTGCCTCTTTTGCCTTTCACAGATATGGACTTCGGCATCAGCAGAAACAAGCTGCAAGTGTTCGACATTGTCAGTAACGTTTTAAAGCAAATGCTTGGAAATGATAAATAACAATTTTTATTACACGCTTTTTTTTATAAGAACCAGTAACTTTCGGCCCAGCCTGGGCTGTTCTTAATTTTTTGGCGATTTCAGCTCGAAGTGTTCTTAAACTGTTCTTATTTCCTGATGTTTTAAAACAATGAATTAGCTGCCTGGAACATTACATGTAACACGGCACTAAGAAATGTGTTTCAAATTGTCAATACAAGCTTTGTTTTCATGTACATCTCAATCTGTGTACAAGTTTGAATAAGTTTCTTTAATTTTTCTGATCCGAATTTCAGCCTGGTGATTGTTCTTAGCTTGCTCCTAATTTTTGGGCAAACCTCAGCCTGGGTGTTCTTATAAAGTTTGTTCTTATAAAAAAAAAAAAGGCGTGTAGTCGGAAGACTTTTCAAAAGCCGTCGGGCGGGGATGTTAACCAACTTATTATTTTTATTTGGCCTAAAGGCGATTCAAGCGATTATGTGGAAACCGGGCTATAAGGTCTATTCAGATCAGTCGCGGCAAGGCGCTCTTCCGGTTTCGGCTTTTTTGTTTTTCTTTTGT
>JAOBRG010338415.1:0-14797 GCA_027574985.1 Umimayanthus nakama | reverse complement strand
TATTTTCAAGCAAAGTTTCTTTTCTAAGGGGTCAAATCAGACAGGTGTGACGATTGTCTAGTACGAACTAGCGTTTAGAACGCGAAAGTGGCTATGAGCTGCAATTCGAGGTATTCGCTATATATTCGGTTTCAGTTCACTTTAAGAGGCACGAGTTGAAGTAATTTACTTGCTTCTTGTTCTTATTCGTTTTCCTATGCGTGCCGGCGAGATAAAAACAAAATCCAGTGTTTGCTTATTACTGCAAGAGCACACTTGGGGCCGTCGCAGTCGGTACACTTTACAGTTTGTAATGGGTGTGCTGCTTCAATAATGGATTTACCCGTGTATAATAGTTTAAAACGTTCATTTTCCCCCTCAAAATTCACCTCGAAAATCAACGTACGTATTAGAGACGGAACCTTTCATACGAAGTACTGTACTTTAGTAAGCACGAGACAAAAATACAAAGTTGAACAACTCCCAATTTTATGAAACATGGAGAATAAATCATTGAAGGCAAAATCTTTGCCTAGGTTCATGCATCACCTTAGTTGATATCCATCATTCATTCAACGCATATGATTACAGTCGAAAATCTGTTGCATTTCTCAAGTATTTCGTTGAAAAAAATACATGAAAAATTTTCTTTTAGTGTTTGTAAAGTTTCCATACACTCATTTATCCATTATGTTTAAGCGCTCCAGTAAGTAAGATTTTGTAGCATGTGACCTGTACAGGATCGTACATCTTCAGAAATTCCAAAATCTGGGCTTTTCCAGGGCTGTTTTACCGTTTTTTCAGGGACTTTCCTTGATGCGCCAAGAACAAAAATAACGTTCACAATGAATTGTTTAAAACAACAGCTTTTAAATGTTAAAATATTTAATGTAATCACTTTTTTAACAATATGACCAAGTGTATCTTTTCAACATGGTTTCTACTCGATTGTTTTTTGTTATGAAATCAACAAAATGCACTATTTAGTGAATTTAATTCCAATAAAGTTCTTCGAGATTTTCAAGGGCTTAATAAAAAAAATTCCAGGGCTTTTTCAGGGACTCCCAGGGCTTCAAAATTTTTCCAAGGGTTTCCTAGCATTTCCAGGGCCCGTACGAACCCCGCCTCTAGCTGTAAAGGATCTTTTTCGTAGTGTTGAGCTATATGTTAATAGAGGAGCACGATTTTTCTATACAGGAGTACGATTTCCTAATGCAGGTTGGTAGAGGAGTACAATTTTATGTAATAGAGCGGTATTTTTTTCTATTGAAGGTATATTGCTAGAAGCATTAAGCATTTCTAACTAATGAAAATTAGCATAAATATTTCAACAAAATTCATAGGGTTTACTTTAATAGTTTGATCTCTAATATCGTAAACGGCTTTTCAAGTGTGACCAATCTGTCTTGGTTTACTATCCTGAAAAGCAACGTTTTTCTCCGTTCTAACAACGTAAAGATAAAAAGGGATGTTTGAGATTGACAGGTAATTTGATGTACCGAAAATATTTGCTCAATCATAACTTGTATCGATACATGAAAATTATCCTTTTCTAACTTCTCAATTTGATTGAAACACCTCGGCGTTAATTAATAATGTGACAGAATGGTATGAATTTCCGACTGAACGAAAAAGATGGTTAGTAATATAAAAATAGCTTTCTCTAGTAGCTTTTAGAGTACGACTAGAAGAAATAATTGGTTAAGGAATTTCTTTCGATCAGGAATTAGTTAAATGGGACGTTTGCGTCTTGGAAGAAACTTTCTTACAAAACGTCACCTTTTGGTAACTATGGCTACTCTCGAGCTCACATTAACTTTATACATACTTTTTTTCTCAACTTCGTTCGTTTTTTATGTCTTATTTTTCTTTTCGGTTTGAACAGAGCGTTTTCCCTCTTATAATCGACTTTGATATTCTTACTATTAAATAATTAGCCATTCGGCTAGATTTGTACAAAATATTACACTTCGCAAAGGAGTCTCCATGACAACAGCAACTCCATTCGTCTAGTCACTGGAACAGTGGGGCGTCTTCAGTGATTCAATCACCATTCTTGATAACACTGATCGCTTCTTCTGCCTTGACACTGAAACCCAATTCACTAAACGAACTATGATTATCTCTTTACAGAAACCAAGTTAATATTGACGATTTTGCTTTCAAGCATCGCTGCGTCAGAAGCTCTCATGGCCACCCGAAGTATCGCATAGTTCGCCTGTATCACGAACTCGCATTCTTCTCATGAATACTGCACCGAGTCGTGGCTTTGCGTGGTGAACTCCAAGATTGAGGGCCAAGACAAAAACGAACAGACCATTGCACGGTTTCTGGTTTCCCGCTAACAATTTCCCATACAGTTGCTATAAATTTCCCCGCAACTTCTCCCACACCAACATGGCGACGGAAACGATGTAATGGTCTATCGTGTGTGTGTCAATGACTCTGTTTTCACATAGGTATTTATGAGATTGAACCGTAAAGTGCCCTCGCCTAACTATTTCAGCCATTCAATCCAGGGATTTTAAGGAGTTTTTCCGGTGGATAGCTTGATCACTCTTTGAACAACCAGGGCGCCGGTTGATTGATCGGCTTTATCTCTTGTCTGCAGGTGATCAGGTTGAAGATCACGTCAGCTTAGAGTAGCTTGACGGCGCGTACTTGCGCCTGAGGTATTTTGCGATGTACAGCGGTAGACAGCTGACTAGTGTTATAACCACAACCTTCCACAGGAACGCGACTGAGATCAAGAAGGCAGAATCTGAAACAACAGGGAAAGGAAACTGCGCTTTACAGGGCTTGTAGAATATAGTAATCGAATAGTAAGTAATGCACCACTATTGTAATACCATAAAAATAAACATTATACTAATAAAATTAAGATTAATTAAAGAATCAAAGTTTTGGGATCGACGAAAAGGATGGAGCATAAGAGATGTTAGTACCTAGTCGCCCTTGATACGAACTACAGGTGAAAAACTAATATATACGTATGTGTAAGCGAATGGTTACCCGTGCATTTATGAAATAATTAATTTCACGAGCGTTTTGTCAAACTTCTGCCAATTTCCCGAGCCACCAACTGTGCCAACCTCGCACATAAATATCGATCCACTGTAATTTGTTTTCTGAACCTGCCTTTAAACTATCCTGTATTAAAAAATAAGTAAATAAAAAATTCTAATAATAACGATAATATAAATACTATTTTTTTATTGTTATTATTATTGTTGTTATTATTACTATTATTGTTATCATTGTTGTATTATTATTACCATCATCATTTTTATTATTTTTATTACTACTACTATTATTATTATTATTATTATTTAATATTAAGCCCTATTTCTATTAATATTCTATATGTTTAATAGCATTCTAGACTGCACTGATACCGTTTATTTGTTTGCATACATTTTGAAGTTTAGAAATTTTTTGAAACAAAGATCATTATTTTTACTATTATTATTGTTGTTATTATTATTACTATTATTATTATTACTATTCTTCTTCTTCTTCCTCTTCTTCTTCTTCTTCTTACAAACATTAAAACTTCATTTTGGAGCCTGTGTACCTACCGAAGTAATTTCTAAGTACGGCGAGAGAAGCGATATAGAGAGCAAGACTTGAGAGCTCGGCTAACACCATGACCCAGTGCCACGTGCGGATTGTGAGGGCGACCATGAGCAGCTCGGTGAGAATGAGGGCGGTGAACGTGATGGAAACCACGTGGATAAACTGATCCTCGAACAGAAGCAGTCCACCAAACATAATGATGCCTCCTGCAAGGAGACAATAGTAAGGTTTGTTGAGATTAAAGGAAACGATATTAAGCGATAACAGGTATTTAGTCAAAAACGATATGACATCCCGTGATGACGTTCTCCATTACAAAAAAAGCCTGACAAAGTTTTAAATTAAATACTTACAATATATAGTAAATGATAAAAAATGTTAATAATAATACATTTACTAATAATAACAATAGTATTACCAACAAAACTTGTTATAATTTTTATTATTATTATTACTTTTATTATTATTGTTTTTATCATTACTGTTCCTATTATTATTATCATTATCATTACTATTATTACTATTATTCTTACTATTATTATTATCATTACTATTATTATTATTATTATTATTAGAAAAGTAAAAATGAATATCATAACTTTAAAAATGGCATCAAAGTTTCTTTCACGGAAGAGAAGCGACAAAGGACATTCATATACCTTGGTAAATACTAATAAGTATCCAGATAAAAAATGTCTTGTATGATAGAGAGCGTCCCTGAAAAACAAAGAAATCACTGATTATAGAGAATGCTTGAGAATCTGGGGATAGGCACGTAGTAAACCACCACGGTAGTGAGTTTTTTCATCGTTTCTGACTCGTCCGAATATCCACATGACTCATTTTCAGTTTAGCAAAAAACAAACTAGTAATTGGAACGGAAACCAATATTTTTCACCGACGAAGGATACTGCCCCACAGTTTTTATAGGTTAACTTCCAAGTTGCAAAAACTGCATGAAATTTTCGTCACTTTGTACGTTATATTTTTAACACTGGGATTAAAAGATAGCTTGATCCACCCTCTTTCCCCGTTGTTTTAGAATGTCCTTATTTAGATGTAGGTAACATGTGTTGTGTGCGGGCTATCTGCAGCAAATAGTCAAACCTTTCAGTAATGCTACCTTTGCCAGGTCCTTGTAAAGCTCGGGGTATAGCAAGGCTATCTCCGCCGTGACGTCCTCATCCCAAACCAGAGAAAACACTGGAAACATGGTGTAAATGGTCGAATAGCTGGAATCACAATAAAGAGAAAAGATAATCAGTAAGTATACTCAGGCAATGTTTACAAGGATACCAGATCGAGTGTCACTCCGGTACTTCGTCCCCGTTTCATGCGGAGTATCTGTATTTGCTTACATGGAACCCATTAAAATATTTTTCCGGTACATGTGATTCCCGAATGAGATCGTTCCGGGCGAATTTAATTTTTTATTCCCACTTCAAGATGGCGGACTGTCACAGCTCATTTATCATTCGTAAATTCATATCATAGGGCTGTTGATGCTTGTTCATGGTTATCTATGGTTAGTAAGGGTTAGGATTGGGTCAGGGTTACTTTTGTAAGAACTTTAGATAGACACACAAAAAAACGCGAAGTTCTTGCAGCTAGTGATGGGTTAGTGTAGTGGTAGTAAACAGTGACTCCTGTTTATGAGGTTCTACGTTTGAGACTCGTCATGTCCACCATTCTTCGGGGTTTTTTTAGCCTCTATTCTTTTTTTTTTGAAATTTTTCTAAGTACGAGTCTCAGTTTTAGCAATGTCGCAGTTCTAGTAAGAATCCGCCATTTTGAAGTAGAAAAAATTGCTCGTCCCGGTAGTTGCAACGAATCGCAATGTTCGTTTCGGAACGAAATCTAGCAGCATGCTAAACAAGTATCATGTAAAGGAAATACGAGTTCACTCCGGTGCGGATTTGGGCTAATCCGCTGACTCGTAGTTTTAATCTGCCGATAATTTTTCCGTACTTTCATTCCAGACCGAGAACGTTGATGTTAACGTGGAATGAAACGTGTGTGTCGTTCTGGAATGAATTCACTTCGGTATTACGTAAGCACCGCCTCAGTTTCAGATAGATAGATTTTATTGAGCTTTAAAATTGCAGCAATCTAATACTTAATTACACCTACAAACAATCTTGAGTAATTTAGAAATCATAGCAACAAAACTTCAGTTATTGGGCTCCAAGAAATTCGGTTAAGCCTGGGCGGAAAACAGTTTGGTTGTAAGTCGGCTTTGGTCAATAAAAAAAACTACACATGCGCTTACCCGACCATAAGGAAGCCTTGGTAGAGGGGAACAGACGCGAAGTAAAACACACAAGAAAACACACACTGCAAGGAGAAAAGAAGATGCTTTGTTATTTAATAAACGAAACTCTATTTCTAATGGATACAACCAGGGTTTCTATGGGTCTTGGCTTACAAAATTCAAGCCTTTCTCCAGTCTTTGTCGGTCCTTTCTAATTTCTAATTTTTCCAGACCCAAAGATTCAGGTAAAACAACTGTAAGGTTTTTGTAGTTTCGAAAACCATTGGGAATGCGTGAGATTGTATTGCGATGTCTACGTTAACGGTTTTCTAAACAAAAAATTTTTTTTTATGAAATGGTGTTGGTTGAACACAGAAAGTGCAAGACTTCCTCAAACCTTGCACAACATCAATGTCGATTTTTTCACTGTCGATCACGTTGGAAAAAAGTTGGCCCTTACTCAAGACCTTTTCTAAACTTCCCAAATTACATACAAACCTTATATAACGAACTTATTTCCGAAATATTTGGAGCAACAAGTACACATTTTTAAATGATTTAATAGATGCAATTCTTTTGGTTTTGATTGCTCTTGATTAACAGGTTACCAAAAACTGAATTCTCCAAACAAAAAATGTTTTCTATTTTATGTAATTAAAAGCCCTTTTCTGAGAATATGCAGGGCCGTTTTTAAAAAATCTTTCATCTAATTTGAAGAAAAATATTTTGCACATTTTAACAGACTTAACCTCATTTTATTTTGTCTTTTTAAGTGTTGTATGACTGAGCAAAGGAAAATGTGAGTGTTTTGAGAACATCCTGTTGTTAGCCATGAATATGACCCAATGACAGCCAAATTATAGTTCCTATTGAACGACTTCAGAATACAACCTTAGTCCAGTTAATTTTAGCTTTATTTAGGGTTATGAAACGACCAGGCCCTTTCAGGTTCTCCAACAGAACGTCAACATATTAGGCTCTTTTGTCTGGGTCACAACTGCAAAGTATTCTCCCAAATACTGAGCCCCCTGCAAGACCAAGTCGATTTTTGAACAAGGCCTCGTTCACACCTGAACGTTTTAATTAGAGAACGTATCCACAATACACATAACATTCAGAGGATTATCCTCAATTATGAGGCTAATTTAGTAAGCCAAAATCATTTTTACCGGCTGTTTTTCAATAGTAAAGTACATGTTCAACATACGAAAAGTTTGTAAAAGTACCTATAGTTTAGCCAATTGCAACGTACGATTCACCTCATGTGTATTTTCTAAACTGTAAAACCTTTCAGTTGCTGTAGCTGCAAGAAAGGAATGGGCGCCATCTTGGAGATTTATAAGCGTTCGTTTTTTGTTACATTTCTCGACATTACGCAGCACACACCTGTACAATGGCGATGATGAGACCTCGATGGATAACAAACTGACTCAATGCTGCTGAGCGCTTGTAGCTGCAAAGAGAAACAACAAACATTTGTTAACAGTCCAGTAAATGCCAAACAGTTATGGGTGTTAGTGTGAAAATAATAAGAAACCCTGATTGCCTTCTGCAAAAGCGCAGTGGTGATATGTAAAGGTACACGTGACTGCCAGCTTTGGCAGTACAGAAAAAAAAATAGAATTATGGACTTCTTGTTGTTTTTGCAAACCTTAAACTTAATTATTGTTCCCGCTGGCTGGTGCGTTGATTTGTAATTGAGCTTTTCCCTTCCGTGAAAATAAGCTATTCTACCGGATTCAGATTGGAGGAAGGAGAGTGGGAGGGGGAAGGGGGAAGGGGGGTAGCGGTGGAAGGAGGAAAATGACCACAATGCCGTATTGTATTGTACACAAACACTGTTACCTCCGATCAGAGAAACAAAAAAAAAGTTAAAAAAAAACGGTCTGAAGAGGGTTAACTGACAATCTGAACTAAGTGATGAAGGCTGACCTGTTCCTTCCGTGCCAAATGAGCAGTCGTCCCACGTGTTTGAACTGAGTTATCGAGAAGTCGGCAGCTAGAGAGGCCTGGCGTCCCTCCTGAAAACAAACACGCGTTTGAACAGGTGGTTGTCGGCGAGCAACTAAACCAGCGGTAGAGAAGAAAACTAACATTTTCCATTCTGGAAATTTTATTTAAATATGTACTGATTCCTAAATAAGAAACAGGTATCCCGTGTTACAGCCAACAAGTGAGTGCCATGAATTTTTCAAAACAAGGGCTGAAAAGCGAATAGAAAATACCGTCGTGAATGTAATTTGTCAAAATAACTGGCTTAAACTGACGATGCCAACATTTTGTCCGGTATTGCAATGTAATCCATGGACGATGCCATGTTCAGTCATTCTCTGTCCACTCAAACAAGAAGAAATTAAAACTATTCATGAATGCAGTTTTGAATAGAACTTGCCAACAGTGTTAACACTGAAAACCGTGTCACAACGTACGAGATTTAGTTTCACTCTCTACCCACTACAAAAAGGTAGTATGAAACTAGTTGTGGAATAGTCTTACTAAGCCATTATACAATTGGGATTGAAGACTAAACCGTAGGGTATTGTGAAAAAAGAAAAAAAGCTGGATACCATTGCTTTTCATTCGCGGTATAAACTAGACAGGTGAACCGCACATGAACCGAGTCTGGAGATTTTATAGGTTCTGCAAACACTCAGAGAATGTGCGTACCATCTTAGTGAAATTTGGAACGCGTTCATTTGCCATGTGCTTTGGTTTTGATTTGATCGGCGAAAGTTTTGTTCTCAGTTAACAAAAGGTTACATTTTGTAAGTCCTTGGTAACTGGAAAAGCGAACAGTTTGCTGTTTTCAGCTTTCCTGGAAACTGGCAGACAAAACAAAAATGAAACATTTAGGGAGTTTTTCAAGGCCAAACATCTTGCTGTGTCAAAACTACATTCTCGTATTACACAAGCATTCACTTCTACCTTTCCTTCGATTCCAACGCCTGCATCAGCAGCTTGAATCATGCTGACGTCATTTCCGCCATCACCTACGAATAAAACAACCCATGTATTGACGTCAGTTCTATTACTATCAAGGTAAAGGCAGTTGATGGTCTACTGAAGAGAATTCAGGACAAACTATAGTCTCCTCCGCAGACAACTGCATTTGGTATTTTTGTCACAACCTCTTTTACCCTCACTAGCCTTAAGCATCCAATTACCATCACTCAGCCCTCCCAAGTTTCCGGATACAATTACTGGCTAGATTTGCCTGCGAAGGAGGGTAGACAAACAAGGCTTGGATGATGCCCCCCCTCCCCCTGTAACAAGCCTGTTCATAGACAAAACCAAACAAGAAATCTGTTTAGCATGAGAACGAATTCACCATATTTACAAACGTGTTGTAGCTGAATGGCTTCAGATACTTCAGCAAGAAACCACTTTGGAGGGAAGGAAGGCAAGTTTACCTAAATTTGAAGTGTTGTTTTAACGACACTCTGTCGTGCTACTACCTAATGATACTTTTTCGTTTTCGAAACTACCACCCTATATACCATAATTTTAAAAGAACAAAAGAAAAGAAACGCCAAACATGTAGCGTTTTGTGCAGTCAGGGGCAACGGAGCAACTTTGGGGTTGGGGGGGGAACCGTTAGTGACTCGACATTTGAGGGGGGGGGGGCACAAGACCTTTTTTCTTACTAAATCTTTATAATTATGAACACAATAGGAGGAGCACCCCCCACCCCCCCCGCTTTGCAGTCCCTGGTAGTTATACGATTTTCGCCTGTTGATACCGAAGTAAACTTTGACACGACTTTCAAACCTTTGAAAAACAGAAAATAGAGTTTAAGTTTATTTCTAATGACCCAAAACTGTTTGGTTTTCGTACTACAGCTACCACAATAATCGACGGCAAAGTTATATCACACGTAAGGAAATCCTTTATTACAAAAGAATCACACGAAATACTTAGGCTAAATTCTTCATACATTTAAACACAAACTTCATGTAAAAGTGCTGCAAGGAAATGTTCTTTTTTACTCACCAATTGCACAAGCTCTCTTTCCCGTGTGCACTTTAAGTAACCTCACTATCTCCGCCTTCTGTTGTGGTGTACAGCGGCAGCACACTACAGCGGCACACTGACAAGCCAGCTCCATAAACTCGTGCTCATAGTGTTGAAGGCAAACCTGAGGAACAAAAACGTAAGTTTGTAGCTGCTATCTCCACAAGCCAAACAGAAGCGGACTCAGAAATCTCGGAAAGGAAAAGTCGGGGCCCGCCGATTTGTTGAAACTGGGTAGAGACGGGGGTTGCCGCGGAAAAACCAGCTTGTTCAAAAAGACGTTTTCTTTTCAGGTAAAAAAGCTTCCAAAGTTACGGGCAATAGGGAGGGGGAGGTTCGGGGGATAGGGGGAGAAGCCCTCCCCTTAGTTCCTTCCCTGCCAAGGGATCAAGACAAAAAGTAATTGATCACCTGATGCATCGACGACAACCAAGGTGTTAATTTAAGAACTTGGTTGAATTCTGATTTCCTAGGTCAGATTCCATTGCAAAACAAGTGTTCTCTATGGCAAACCACCATGAAACAACAAAAAAGAGCTGTAAGACAGAACTGGGTCCGGTTGTTCAACGCCCCGATAGTGCTAATCCCAAAAGCTCTATAGATTTTATAAAAAGGCAATCCAGGATTAGTACTAATTGGGCTCTGAACTACCGAACCTACATTTTGAACACATTGCAAAACTGGGTAAACTCGTTTAGTCTCTTTCTTAAGCTCGGGAAGGGTTCATTGCCTGGGAAGTTAGGTATAGCACTGGATCAAACTTTCTTTCTCCAATGACTCTCTGCGACAGGAGGTACAACAACTGGGGAAGACCAGAAGGGAAACCCTGGTGGTGTGGCCTCTTGACTGACTGCACTGGTAACACAAGGACGAAACAGCATCAAGTAACTCACCTCCAATGAATCGCCTTTTATAACGAGTGCACCATCGTTTTTCCTTCGAAAGGAATTGAGCTCCAGATGTGCTTCTGAGCGATTATATACCTGTAAAGATCATTATAAGTTGAAGAAATGTCCTGGAAATATGTTTAAATAGAATAATGCTTTGAACCAAAATCGTCACTTGAACCCAGATGGTAAGGGATGATGACTATTTAGTCAAAAACGCTTGGATTTTTTAACATTTTTATATCTTTATCAAACTTTTAGCCTTTTACTCATATTTTACTAATTTTAGCGTCTATTATGACATAAAATAATAATAATAATAATAATAATAATAATAATAATAGTAATAATAACAATAATAATAATAATAATAGTAATAATAATACGGTGGAATCCCCGTTTAATGATAAACAAAAGAGCAATAAAACTGTATCGTTAAACCCAGAATATCGTTATATCGGAGTTATGCCATAAACATTTTATTGTAACTTTTGTTGGACCAGCAAAAGACTGTTGATCGTTATAACGGGAGTTTCGTTATACCGAGGACCGTTAAACCGAGGTTCCACTGTAACATATAAACAGAAAAAAGGAATGATGAAAACAATAGTAATAATAATTATGCCATTTGACAAATAACCTTTCACAACTTACAATATATATTACTAAAACTTTAAATTATATACAAAATGGTTACCTTTGGGCAATGCAGCTCTTTGCCCTCGCAGTTTCAAGAAGTAAGGTTTCGTAATTGGTAATATTTCTCCCAGACGCACGTACTTTTTCATTCCTTATATATACCTACCTGTTTAAATGTGTATATAGATTGGTTTCTAGACACTAGCCGAGAACTCTGAGCAATACACGTGGCTGTCTCCATTTTGTCGCCAGTCAACATCCATATCTAACATAGAATAAGTAAGCTTCATTTAATATCCATATCTAGTACGGAAAATGGAGAGACCAGTCAATATCTTTGTCTGATATGGAACATGTAGGCACCAGTTAATATCTATATCTAATATGGAACATGATGCACCAATTAACATCAGTATCTTATATGGAACAAGTAGTCAACCAGTCATCTGCCATCTCTACCATCAATGTGAAAAACCCACCAATTTCAGCTTGCCTGCCAGTTTGTAGAGATAAAATTCAAAAATCTTTCCCCTGAGCAAACGTCCCCCCTGGACCGAAGTTCAGTCGCAAGCCCAAGCATTTACACAGTTGAGTCGGGGCTTGGTCAAGAAATAAACATTTACAAAACGCGTCATCCTTACCCTTATACCAGCATTCCGCATCATTTCCAATGTAGGCCGAACGTCAGTCTGAAAAACAAAACCACAGGTGACCCAGATCTCTTGATATCTTGTGCTTCAATAAGAATGATAACTTGTTATCACTATTACTAATGTGCAAAATATCAGTTGGTTGTCATCTTGCAATGTCAAAACTGTTGTCAGATCCGTCAATATGGAAGTACAACAAGAAAAAAATATACGTCGTCTAAGTTCAATTACATTTCCCCAAATTGCCACACTCAAAGAAACCATATACATTATCGTTCTCTTAACACGTTACTGCTCAGTTTAAACGACAAACAATTAGAAAAGTGATCGGGGGAGGGGATGGAGAGAAATTGTGCAGGGAAAATACTATTGAAAACTGTAGGAGGTTAATGTAACAAACGAAACCTTTTAAACCAGATAGAGTGGGGAAATATCATGTAAGCACAGATTTCCCCCCCTACCCCACCACCCAACCCCATTCAGCTGCACCACTTTTCTAAAGGACCGACCCTTACTTGCAATTTATCCTCCACGCCGGTGAGGCAAAGAAGTTCCATATCGTGTTCCAGGCTCTCCTGAACCGCTCCGACCTGAAACAGCACAAAAAATAGCTTTGCTGAAAAAAAACCCAAACAGGTGACTGAACACACCACTGATTCACTGAGCTTAAAATTTGAGAAAGACGATCCGAAATACATCACGGGATAATTTTCTCAGCCTTGTGCGTGCGAATAGATTTTGTTAAAAAACAGAACCATTTTCTCATAAACGTATCAAAAACAAAAGTTTCCCGTACACGCCAAAGCCGTCAGTTAGCGTTTTCGAGAAGTATCACGTTCCGCAGGCGTACGAATGAATACAAGAAAACAAAGTTTTCAAAATTTCAAATTTTGAGAGCTTTTTAAAAACATACTCGTTCACGATGAACAATGCCATCGTTTTTCTTCGTTTATGTGTAAACTGGAAGGTCAAAACTGAAGAAAAGGTTACGTTTCCACACGAAGACGGAGAGGAGGTCTGGATTTTGAGTGCCAATCAGGATGCTCTGATTGGTTTACTCAGTTTTATACCGCGTTCATACGCAGCACTAAACATGATTATATTAAACTGGTTCGACTTTAAAACTTCAGTTTGGTGATCAATATTCTACATTTGCGAATTGCTGTCAAAATAGCAGCAAGAAGCGCTAGATGTCATATTTGTGCTAGCTGTCCCATGGGACAGCAACTGACACATGCACTGTAGTTTTGATTGGCTGAGGGTACACTGTTGGTTGTCACCTTTTAACAGTATCTCACATTTATGAATGTTACAGATAAACAAAACAAGCCTTCATCTATAAGCTCTGTGAATAATGAACAAAACCGTGTTTTTTGCTTCGCTTGAAACACCGATGCCGCACAAGTCTGTTATTTCAAATGATGGCACCAGCTTACATCCTGCCGCAAAAACTATTCAGTCTCAACTTCTGAGGCCAAACGGTGAACCTAACTAGCTACGGTTTAAAGTTGACGGTAGCACACAAAATGCTGTATTTCTCTTTTATTTTATTTGTTACCTTAGCATTCCGGTCTGTTGTGCAAAGTTTGGCTTGATGGTAACGGTGCTGGAGGGGGAGATGAAACAACTGTTAATAAAGACCACGTTCTGCGGTGTGATGATGCTTGGGCGGCAATGGTCATGAAGACGTCTTACAGAAGCCTAATTTATCTTTGCCTGCTTTGTTTTACTAATCTATGGCTGATTTATTCTTCTCTACTGCATTTTTTGAGAAGATTCTTGCCGGGTCTGCTGAACCCCTCTACCCTGTGGATCCTGAACAGCATTTTGCCCCTGTTAATACTTTGGTTCGCCTCCTAAGCTAGGTCAAGTGTAGACTTACAGAGCATGCGCAAGCCTTTTCATTGAAAAAAAATGGAGGCAAAATTGAAGACTGGCTCGAAAAAGAGGTTGGTTTCACGCCTGCTACTTGGCTAAATCAATTACTGAATACAGAAAGAATACAAAACTCTTCAAATAATCAATACTGAGAAGGCCAACCATTACCTCTGTCAAACGGGGCCCTTTTATGACACATGAACGCTCAATTAAGTTGACTCAATTGAAAGGTGACCCTTCTATCTAGAAATTACCAAAGATATGCCCCTATGTGTTGATTACTTGAATGCGTGTTTTAAAGAGAATGTAAAGATGGAAAAAAGTAGCCGTTAGCTTTAGAAATCACTATAAAATCGGACATTTTGAAACAAGTGAGTACTAGTTGTGCCACACTCTAACAAATGTAATACAACAAGTTCTCCTGAAATCTGATACTATACTGTGTATCAATTACTGAAGTTGCGATCAGTAACTTCTGAAAAAGTGGGAAGTAAAAGTGGGAATCTGGAATTACGTCACTATTGGTTATTAGTACAAAATAATGCCAGTTTACATTTATTTTTCGGGCAGTTGGTCATAATTTCTTGTATTATCTACTAAATATATCTCTGTTAGAAATGATGTATTATCAATACATAAATGTAAATTTGTTCTTGTTATCATTCCAGTAAAAGATACATATTACTAAATAAATCAATACCTCAAAATCCTGATACTGCTCCTCAGTTAAAATCTTCTTGGCAACAACCAACGTTCGTAAGCCTTCTCGCGCCAGGTTCCCACACTGAATGTCCAATAACAAAATAGTTTGCAAGTAAACTCACACAGATAACACCAAGAGATAGTTAGCAACTATCCCCCGAAGTGGAGGTGAATAGTGAAATATATTCTACCGAACCGCGAAGCGGCGAGGTGAATATTTTTCA
>JAOBRG010338371.1:0-14803 GCA_027574985.1 Umimayanthus nakama | reverse complement strand
CCCCCATTTAAGTCACTGAAGGACAAATACGCACCTTACAACTGAGGTGGATTTGCTGATTTATCAATGTTTTAGGTTACTCTATCAAAATTTCCAGTATATGGCATTTATATACCAAGATATTATTACCATGGCTAGTCATTAGTGGTTGCCTTCGCAATGTGTTCCCAGATTGTGCACGGGAATACTGCCTGGATAAAACTTGCATATGATAGCTTTACCGCGTGCCGAAAATGAAGACCTGGCTGAGGTACGAGCGGAATTTGGCCTACAAACAACTTTTGCATGTCCTTAGACATTATACCCATAATCCCCTGCTTCAGTTGTGCATATGCTACTGTTTTACTGCGCAGACTCAGATCTTGTCTGCTGCTGTCCCCGTTTTGAAGCCGGATTTCGAGTTTAACAACAGCTTAGTTCCAGGCACTCTGAAAACCATACCAACAGTAGACACGCTGTAGTGATCACACACAGCCACTATGTTCATAGCATACTACACTATACTCAGTTGAATTGGTCACACGAGCAAGAACATTTGGTCGTTACAGGGTATTTGATTTTTAGCCACTGACACACAAATTTTCGCGACGCTGTCTTTCGGTTGTATTTGGAGCGTCGCAAATGTCTCTTTCTGTTCCGTTTGCTGCCCCTTGGTCGGCAGTGCCACCGCAACACGGAAACAAATGTTCGACTCGAAGTGCTGCAACTCATGCCGTCTGGCCATGAACAGGGCTTTCCAACACATCTGGCAATCTGTTGAGTAATAATCACTACGGTTTAAAACTCTGCTACTTCTAATTCTCATTGGTAAAGTAAAATTGCACTGGTGACTATCGAAAATGGCGCGCGCTGATTGGTCGAGAACTTCGTTCTCTCGCTCTGTAATCATCACTAGGTTTGGCACGGACAGATTTGTGGGTCGACCAGCAGCTGCTTGAAGCGGCTCTATGATTCGCTTACCGAACAATAACAGCAATAATAACCACCACCTTGAAACTATACACAACCAAACAAGTACAAAAGAGCTGCTTTGTTGAACGATCACAATGAGAGACAATAAAGCTACGTTATTACCGAGATTTGTTGATGTTTCGGATTATAGTTATACTAATTTTGATTTATTTTCTCGAGTAATCACCAGTGCAATTATACTTAAATAATTAGTCACCTTAGACTCCATGAATATGGCGATAGTCACCTCGACTTCGTCTTGGTGACTTTTCGCCGATATTCGCGTCGCCTTCGGTGACTAATTTTTAATTAGTTCTGTTCAGTTCAGTTTGTTTGATTCACCACATTCAAACATTACAAGCGCATAATATATACTTTTTTACATTAAACAGTTGATGTGGCAAGAAATCCCAAAGAAACCAATACAGCTGATATTATCTGGGCTCCCTTGTGATAATTTCTTATATACTAGTTTAAGAATAACAGTGGTGCGGTGGCATAGTGTTAGTAACAATAAAAATACTGGTAAATATATTTTATTAATACTCCAAAATGTAGTTTAAGTATGGCAGAGTAGATAATTTCGAAGCTCTGAGTTGAAGGTGGAGACATTTGAACAGTTTGAAATATCAATATTAAGAGTATTGGAAAATTTGGAACCGTTGTATTTTATGGAAAACTGTCTAGAACTTGTTCTACACAACGGGAGATAATACGATTTAGCACTCCTGGTGTTATAGCCATGAATTTCGTTGGTCTTTGGAAAACAATTGTGAAAATATTTACGGACTGAACCGCTTTTGTATGATACTAGCATTTTCCTAATTATTACTCGGTAAGGCTTATACATAGGTGGTGCTTTACGGAAGTAACAAGAGGAAAACAGTACAGGGAGTAGACGGAGTTAAACAGCCGCTCAAGCGTGTCCAATTTGCTAGCACTAACTGGATGTCACTAGTTGGAGCATTCCATTCAAGAGCCGTTTTTGGGAAAAGAATTATTTGAAACAGTCAGTAACGGGAGAGTATTGGATAAACACTGGAAGGAGGGACGCTGGAAGCCCATTATAAAAAAGTTACTAGGTTAAGCAAGTACAGAACAAAATTCAGCGTTGTACATTGACAGCAAGTTGGCTGCACAAGATGACAAGCGATGTGGCGATTCAAGGAAATTTAAGCTCCTGATCTTTTTCCAAAGTAGTATTTGACAAAGTTGAATTACTCTTGATTTGGTTATTGAACACTAAAGTTACTGACAAAGTGAAAAGGAAAATGAAAATAAAACACTATACACGCGAGAGTACGAGCTTCAGTCCGATGGAGCGCTGCGCGCATGCGGGCATTACTCCTGTTTCCTTCAAAACAAGTAACGTATCACATGTTTGTGACTTTTTGCAGCAGTTCTCGTGGAAACTGGATGGCGAAAGCTGCCACGGCCGTCCCATTTTCCCACATGCCCACGCAAAACCTGTTTACAGTTGCAAGTTTGTCGGCAAATTCATTGCTTTGTACGTTCCTTTCGGTTCTTCGCTTCCTTCACATTTTTTCACCCAGTAAAGACTGTACCTGACTTGTTACGTCATCGCCTTTTAAAAATATTGCCGGGTTCGACCGTCGCACGATTCCGGATTCCTCAGTTACGTTTTCAAAAGTGTCCCCTCAGGAATCTGATCCAAAAAAGTGCGAGTTTGCACAGATGCTGGATTTGTCTAATACGTGTGGACGGAAGGGAATTAAACAAAGAAAAAACGTGGAGAGAAAAAAATATCTGGATGCGTGGAGACGGGAACTTGTTTTGCGGAGAGTCCAGGTGCTTTTCTCTCATGGTTTGATGTAAAACAAGAAATTCTCCATTGTGCGATAAGCTCATGTTAATTTCCTTTTCTTTCTCAAGACACTGTCTTTCTCCTTTTTCCTTACCCTTCATGGTACTTCTGGTCTCTAATTAACAATTATTCCACTCACGCTTGTTGGATATGAGCTTTTAGATAGCGGACGTGGTCCGGAGCACCAATTCGGCTATCATAAGCTCGTATCCAACAAGCGTAAGTGGAATAATTGTTTTATTAAACACAAAACACTAGATAAAAATATCTTTAACTCTATTTTCTACAGAGTCGGGTTTTCGGCCATTTTAAGGGAAAATTTTCCATAAAATTGTTAGTTTCTATATTTGGACAAATGGACAATTATAAAGGATTTAAAACCGTGAGTAGAGGGCCAATCAGATTACAAGAACTTCAATATCCAGTGCTTGGTATTTAATAATTGTTATTTTTTTGAGTAACAGATTTTATCAACGTGAAACTGGCAACTCAGTAAAAAGAAAAGGTTGCTGGATCAGAAAAAATTGCGGTAATGCTTTTTAAAAACTATCTTTTTGTTCTGGATTCGTCATTTTTTGTTTGGACAACCTTTTTGAAGTATCGCCGAAAATATCTTACCAGACGCATATCAAATTATATCAAAATTAATGACGTCATTCAACTTCAGCTTCAATTTATCAAACAACTTTCTTGAATAGCGCCGCAAAGATCTAACTAGACGTTAGGAAGCTTTGACGTCAGAAATGATGACGATTTGCTGTGGTACCAGTTAACGGCACGATGCTTTTGGATTCACATGAAAGTCATGTGTTTTACAGACACATTCTCTTCACAATACAGTAACTAAAAATCTCAAAAAGAAAATAATAAAATAGAACAGGTTAACAATATTAGATGATTAAATCATAAAAGACGTTACGTTTAGTTGATACATTCGGAACAATGTATGAGAAGATGTAAGGCGGAATCGCCAAAAAATAGGCGTTTTTAATTTAAATAGAACAGCGTGTATTAATTCTGGTAAAGAGTGAGAAGATACAGATAATGACTATTTGAGCAATGGCAACCTGATGATGATGATGATAAAAAACACTACTACCACTACTACTACTACTACTAATAATAATAACAATAAAACTATTACTGCAATTACAGCTATAATTACTGCTACTACCACTACTACTACTACTACTACTAATATCTTCATTCACAAACACACTGCAAACAAGGCTGTATCGTTTACAAGCGTAAAGCAGTAAGGATGTCGTAGCAATATTGTCTCTTATTGTGATCGTTCTAAAAAGCAGCTCTTCTGTATTTGTTTGGTTGTGTTTTGTCATAAGGCCTTGACAAAGTTTAGGCAAAAATGTAATATTAAAAACGATAAAAAAAATAAGTATATAAGATGGTGAGACTTTTTCTGTCTAGTTTGGTTGAATGTACGGTTTAGTAAAAGACCGAGTTAGTTTGTGGTTATGTAGTAATAGTAATAATAATAATAATAATAATAATAATAACAATAATAATAGTAATAATAATAATAATAACAATAAATATTGAGATTAAAAATAAAAATAATGATAATAAAATAATCATAGTTGTAATAATATTAATAATAGTAATAATGATAGGAAAGGGACGAAGAATGGTAATAGTGGCAATAATAATTATAACAATCAGTAACAAGTCCCCACAATAAGTTATAAATAGTTTTTGATTCTAGACCTGAAACTTGAGTATGGACCTGAAGGCATTAACAGTGTAAACACAACAGCTGTTTCCGATACTCGACTCTTAAGCAAACTGATGCAATAATGGATTAATGAAAAGGGTCGTAATAAATGGAAGTGTTGTTCAGTTACAGTAAATCTTGCCTCGTTCAATCCCATGATCAGCACTCGATGCTATTGTTCTCATTGTCGGCACAACCATAAGCCCCAAAATTAATTCCGAGTTTTTCAACAGATTGTTTAGCGAAAATTGATGCGGTGCGCGATTACACTTTTTTATTTCGTCTTTCAGTTGCTAGAGGGAAGAATTATAAAAAAAGTTTTAGAAGTTTGGCTTAAGGACTATTCGTCCTACAAACAATTGAGTTTCCGTATCCAGAGTTTGCTAATACGATGGGCTATAGACAAGTCTGTAGACAAATCTACATAAAGCATCAACTACTGTTGATTTAAAATTTACTTCAAGAATAGTAAACAGCAGTCACTGATACAAGCCAGAACTCAGCAATGCAGGGAAACCGACTTTTTTAAAAATTTTAAAAAAAGGGCGCTGATATGGTTAACTTGATGAAAAAACTGAGAATCAATTTACGCCTTAAGTGTAATTGTTATTACTTAGGTTTTTCACTTCCTTCTTCACAACATTCACACAAGCTCAGTCACACTCTTAATGCATCCTGTGTGTGGAGTCTAGCTAACGTAAAAAAGACAAGGTTGCGTCTTGAAGCATGTTTCCTTTTTAGTTTTCCGCTTCAGATTATATTTTTGGCGCGCTTTACTAGTTCAGCTATTGTTTAAATCTCAGTTATTTTCTGAAGCTTTTTACCACTAACGTTTTTGTAAGGTAGCTCGTAAGAGCAACTCGGAAGTTTTTAGATGTCCGACTTTCAAACGCTTGAGTTGAATATTTCGAATAGAATTCACCAAAAGTTTAGTCCACTTTGTTTTGCCAGTCAGTTTTGTATTGTTGTCCATAGTATTGACTCGAGGACTTTGAGTAACAGACAAAACATGAAGCCATTAGATCTAAGCGTCTGTGTAAACTAATGATAGAATTCATGAGAAAAAAAACCCTAATATTTGCAGATATTCGAAAGGCGACTTTGTTTTACGATGTTCATTTACAATCGTGCTAAAGATGTCATGACCCGCATTTTCCAACACTGACACTGAGTAAGCCAAACACTTAGAAGAAAGCTTTCGAGCAAACGCGCCGAAAAAACGCTTATAAAGGACCTAAATAGTTTTAGGGTTTACTTCTAAGAGAAAATAGAAAAACTAAACCTTTATTATTTTGTAACTTTGAAATATGTTAGCCTCCTTCTTGGCCTCTCTCAGAACCGTTTATGCTCAGCATAACTTAAAGGCTAGTAGGTTTGTGTTAAGATGGGAATACATACCTTAATCCAGCGTGGCCAAAAATGACTCCCAAAATCTGTCCACTTGTGCTCAAGCGGACAAAAAGATCTTTTCAAGAGCCAACGAAGAAGTGTTTTTTCAATTCTGTTGGAGAAGTGGTGCTTCCGAATGAGCTCTTTTGTCAGTTTCCTTAGCGAAGTTTTCACTGCGCCGTAGCTGAATTTTTCCACCTTTGGACCAAGGAGAGATGGCTTTGAGATTGACAAATACTTCGAATTGAGGTGTCCGATTTTTTTCATGAGCCTTTTCAGTTTGTATTCTGGAGGTCTCGGACATGTAAGACATTTCTTGAGGTCTTTCGGTTGCACTTTGTTAGCAGGTACAATTGGAGGAGGTTGGCTGTTCTGTCTTCTGTTCTGTAGTTTGCTCAGAAGCCAGGTTTGTGCTCCATCTGCGTCTACTGAAAAAAGTTGGACGAGTGCTAGAGCCACTGCCACTATGGACGCTGAACACTTCATTGCTGGTGTTGACGGTCCCGCAATTATAGACTCAACTCACAGGGCCAAGGCATGTGCTTATATAGCGTCTAAACCCAGGTCTTAATTACACCACGGCGATATGATCGATGAAGATTCATTGCCAGCACGCAAGACAGACAGGAAGTCATGATCTTGGCGCAATCAGGACACTCGACCCCATCACACACCATCTGTTTGAAGCTTTAGCCATAACACCCTGTCTTAAAACTGCAACTTTTCCAGGCATTGCTCTGGAATGGCAAAACGAGGAAGAAATTATCTATTACATTTAATTTTGCAGACGCAAGTTTCTGTGGTTGCACTCACTGAATGTAGTTGGTAAGGTCAAGACACTATGTGAGGTGAGGGCAGAGAATGTTTTGCAGCAAAAGGAGCGCTGACTGAAAAGCCTCCAAGCTTAACCATTGACTGTTGATTTTGTCAACGTATCAGTTTCACAAGCACAGCAAGAATTAATGGACTTACACGTACTCTCTTTCAAGAGTGTTTGGAAAGACACAATCTTTCACCAAGAATTTTTGTCATGCGAAAAAACCTAAAATCAGTTTTTAGTCAAGACAAAACAGGAATCTTTCGGGGCTTTTTTTTCAAGTTACAGGGACAGCGGAATCGGAAATCAGCAGCTTAAATATTGTGTCTGGTGGTTAACTTACGTAATTTACTAATTAGAACGACAAAATACAGAGACATTTTGCCCCTATGCGAGCCTGTCCTTTGACTGCAAAATACTTTATAAGCGACATGAAATGTATGCGCGGTCCAACAACGCGCTTCTAACGAGATTTCTTGATGTTTTAAATGCATTTAAAAACACGTTGAAAATGAATGGACCAAGACATTTAATACAGAAATGGATATATTCGCAGTTACACCATAGGATTTCTGAGTAAAAACTAAGGTGTCTTCTGTGGTTGCGTTCGAAATGAACAGAAGCATGAAAAGGTTTAACGCCTTTGTTATATATCAGCTGTTGTTCTTGATTGTTTCAAAAAGATCTCAACAGTTTCAAACAAAGTGATTTAGCCCATAGAGCTAGAGCAATAATCTATGCTTGTGTGTTGCGTGTGCGCGCGTGTGCGCGAACACATATATATTGTTTATGCACCAAAATGCTACGACTGAAACTCATCCCTTTGATCGAATCATCCGTCCATTTATCAGAAAACGTTACTTAAAGTTATTAAAAAAAGTTTTTAAATGTGGGTGTGGACGTAAGACATAGCAAGACGTTTTGGGTCAATTTTGACGAACTGTGTTGTGACCCATTTAAAAATACTTGGAGCAAAATCTGTATGTCGTCGAACTTATGAGCGAAAGGGGAATTCCGGCCCAGGAGCGTTGCATGTTTCGCATTCTATTTACTTGGAGTTCTGTTTATAATACGTAAAAGACAGGAAACGTTTGGCAAGGACTGGCGTTTAGATAACGTTTTGTTATGTTTTTTATTTTCTTTGCCATTTGTGAACCAGCCACTGAATTCTGAAAATATTTTCGCGACTGCAAAACTGATTTGAAAAGTGGACAATCATTCCGCCTTACTCCATATTGTCCAAGTCTGAGAACAAAGGGGATGTCTCTCACTAAATTCATTTTGCAAGAGACCGTTATTAAACTAAAAGAGCAGCTTGTCGTTGGTTGGTTTTCAAATCACTATGTACTCGGCATATATCGCTTGCCCAGTCAAACAGATACCCGAAACTTGAGCACCAGCGCGCAGCGAATATTGGTAAGACAAATTTGGACACCGCACAGCAAACGTCTGATCGATGTTAGCTGGAATGCTTTTATGAAGAGGTGCTGTCAACTGGTGTCAAGTATAGTGGCCGTGACAGACACGCGTAACAGCAAACGGGCTAAAACAACTAGCATCTGGCTCAAGCGGAAGACAAAACGTTTTTATATCTTTGGAAGGCATTTAACACGGCAGAAAAAAGCTTCGCATACAAAGCACCATCTGTTTGTTCTTTCCGACATTACAAAGACTAAAATGGTTATTGTAATTGCGTCTTAATAAATCTTTCTCAAGGGTGTTCAACACCATTCAAAAAAGATATTCTTGCCTCCAATTGGAAAACCAATGACATTGTTATTTAATGAACTAAAAACTGGTCCAGTGAAGTCTATGTACCTGCTGAACAGCCTTAGCCATTGGCCCTCGAATTTTGCGACTCAACTTACATTAGATATTTTTGTACCATTCAATTTATAGCTGAGATTAAAGTAGAAGCTTTCACGAATCTATTGTAAAAACCAAGCCAGAGCAAATGGAATGGATGGAGAACTACAATCATTTTCCATAAGTCCAGTCGAACCTGTCCTTCTTTAAGGAAAATGACAAAACACGTAACCACACAGCCAATACGACGTATATCTTGTTGTTTTTCATCTTATTTTCGCAAAATGTTTGTTAGGTATGAGAGACGCAAAAATCAAACCTAAATTTGTACAAGTAACTCCGCCGATCAGGAACCACAATAGCAGAGTATTTAGTGCTGAGAGCTAAAACCGTTCAGTTCCAGCGAGGCACGCGTCAACGTGGTCAAGCAGTTTTTTGTCTTATTTAGGACATCTTACATAGGATCAGCCGCTACGAGCACGCACACAATTCAACCATTTCACCCAAAAAAAAAACTAACAATGTTCTGAGATACTACAGAGCAGAAAACTTGGCTTTAAACATCATAATTTGATTTCTGGTTAAAGGATAATTATTACATAACAGCCTTCATTTTGGTTATTACAAGCGTGCCATAGCTGGTAATCTGTTCAATAGCTGTGCTTCATAAAAGGAGTGCGTTTCATTATTAACTGATATGAAACGAGTGAAGTTTTGAAAACTCGTTTTAAGCCTTTCTATAGCATACTGATAAGCAACCAGCACGAAATGTTTTCTTATTTAAAAATATATCACGCAGCTGTGAGAGCGAGGGTGTGACAGCCCAAAGGCAAACATGTAGCCTTGTTTTTGACTCGCTAAAAATAGATCTTTAGTGCGGAGGAATACACAGTGATAAAACAAGCGACGGTTGCAATTATCAAAAAATCAGGTGTTTCAGTAGTTTTTCCCGAACATGATACATTACGAATACCAAGAAGTTTAATTTAATTTACAGTTCTTAGATGCGCATTTCGCAAAGCCTCAATGCGCTTACAATATTTCTGGTTGGAATAAAAATACAAATATTAATGATATTACCTAATTATTAAAACTATGAATACACATGTATGCTAACTATTCAGATCATTAAAAGTAAATAAAGTAATTCGGATAAGCTATGGTTAAAAGAAGGCGTCCTGGAAAAGATAGGTCTTTATGCTTGTTTTAAATGAGCGTATAGAAGTCGCTGTCCTTAGGCTTGTTGGTATATTGTAAGTTTGTCTTTCCTCTTGAAAACTAGCGATTAGTGTGTTTTTAATGTGTCTACAGCAAGTTTTATCTTTGCGCTGGTTTTATCTTTGAGCTTATTAGAAAAAATACCCCTAATTGCTTGGTTGTCGTTTTTCCCAAAGTTAATTTAATATGCCTTTTCCTTCATCACAGCTCTGTGTCCGCTTTCAGTAGTTTTAGCAAGCTTATCGAAAGTCTTTGGTTCCGAAAGTTTTAGGACTTGTAGTTCCTCCTGTGCTTTCACCTCCATGTACTGTTCTAGTAACTCGGTGGTGAGGGAAAAACAAAAATAGTAAAGGAAAAGAAACAGAGTGGATAATAAAAAGGATGAATCATATAAGTAGAAGAAAAGAACGAGGGGATGAGAAAAACAATGAGTGATAAGAGAAACTGGCAAAGGACAGGGAATGGGTGGGTGGTAACAGCCAAGCGGTAAAGGAGGAGGGGAGGGTGAGTGATGTGAAGAGGACGGGGTTGACGGTGGGGGAGGGGGAGCGTGACTTGAGAAAGAAGAGAAGAATGAGAGAGGTTAAGTGGTGTGAGAATTTTGTAGGGCCTTTCCAAACAGATTCAAATGTGTGCAGATTTGGTGTCAATCATAACTTGTGCAGGATTCTACTTAAACCAGTGATGCTAAATAAGCAACTCCTCTATTATAACACATATAATGGATTAAATTAACTCGGTTAAACAACACCGAAAAAATGAGGATAACCGACCTGCTGCCGGATGCGTGCAACCAGCAACACAACTGCAGCGTATTAAAGATTTCGAAGGCCAATTGCGGTAAAGCTGTTTTCCTTGTCAATCTTTAAGCGGAAACAGATTTGTTCATGTTAAACTGACGGAAGAACGCAAGCTAACAAATGTCGTTTGCAATCGGTGTGAAAGATTTTCCTAACAGCTGCCAGCTGTGCAGAACCAAACTGTGACATTTAACTATTAGTTTCAGAGATGAACGAATTACCACTCTTGCAGTACGTTTTTCGTTGAAGCCACAGTGTTTTCTCTGGATAATACTCTTTGAGCCGATTTTGTAGTTGGGAGTACCGCAATGGGCGGCAGATGTTACAGGAGCATTGCAACTTAACAATCTTAACTGACCTTCAGACGAGAAATCCGGCTGACCTCCTGCTCCGTCTTTAAGTTCCTTTCCGATTTATAAATGTTCCTGGTTTGTGGTTAGCCCTTCCTCTACGCATCTTTGAAGACCACCCAAACCTTTTAGCTAGGAGACCAGTAGAGATTAAGCAATTATTCCGAGTTCGAGTCTCAAACCACTGTATTTGACCTCAAATCATTCAATTTAAATGTGAAAAAGAGCATACCCAGACTCTATTTAAACAAGAGCAGTTGAAAAGAATTCGAGTTTGTTTGATCGAGTTACTAGCTGTACTAAAAGAAAAAAAGATCCGCGGCAAACCTTTTCAATTTTATCACTGCGGCCAAGCTCCTGCAAAATCTTCTGCAAAGTTTGGCACCGAGAACCCAACATTGAAGAATCTGGCGAACCATTCAAACCGTTTTTCTTTGACATTTCAAGCTTAAAATTGCTTACTGTTCTTTTTATGCGCTGATGTACTCCAAAATTGTTCAAACACAGGAGGCCAATACTAAGAAGGAGTGTCGTTGATGTACAAGACTTTGTATGGGATTTTCGAATTTCACCATTATCACTTATAAAATAATGAAATAAAGGAACTGTGATCATACAAAGTCTTGCAGCGGCTGTAAAGCGAAACTATGAGCTGAACTGCCCGGGAACTTTTGAAGACAGCTGGCAGACTGGTTTTCCATACCCAGTTGGAAGATTTACGAAAACATACTGCCTACATAAGAGCTTGTACAAGGCAGTTGCTTGTTGTACTTTCGAATAATTTCTATCTTAAATTTCTTAACAAACTCTACCAACTACATACAGAAGCGAGGAGCTCTCTGTCGAAAGAAACTTTTGTTGCTGATGCTCTTTCATAATTTATTTCAATTAAACTTCAGTAACCAAGCAGAACCCGCCCCTGAAAGTTGGGGGCAGGATAAAATCGAATGGAAATATTCGGTTTAAATCGTAGACGCTCGCTTTCTTTCGTCTGAGGACCTGAGTTCCAGCAAGAGAAAAGGCATCAGTTTTCGCCGTCTACGCACAAAGGAGTAAGTAAGTAAGCGCTTAGACACGTGAAACGGCAAGAAGTTCAAGTAGAATTACAAGGACAAGAACACAGACACAAATTTAAGTTAAACATGACAACGAAGCGTCAGGTAGAGCGTCTTCTATGACATACATACGGGAAAACTGAGCTGCTGAGTTTATATTTTATCAGTCACTCTTTCATATAATAAGATATTTTTTTTAAATATTGTTCCTATTCATTTTATTCGTACTTAGTTTCCATAATGAACAACCCCGCTATCAACAATTAACTGCAAGAATCCCATTCTGTTTTTCGACGAAAAACAGGACAAGTACAAGTGCAAGCACGGGACATGTTTATCCTTCCGTTTGCGTCCAGCCCAATCACAAAACATAAAATCTTAAGCTTGTACCTGTTTCAATGCACGCACTTTCTGGTCAGTGCTTGTGTCTATTCTTGTTCTTATGTTGTTATTTAAACCAGGGTGAAAGGTCAAACGTCAAACAAGACAGGCGTTTGTTCACGTGGGTCTAAAATACAAAAAATAATTAAATGTAAAATAAAAGCCTACTCAAATATTTCCCGATTGCAGCAAAGTATAACTGGTCACAAACTTAGAGAGGTGAACACTTTCTAACGTCTTCATTGCTCGCCAGTGAAGCTTGGCTGCGTTTTCAGGAGCTCCACCGGGCCGGGTCATCTCAAACCGGATATAGTCCAGCCACAGATCTGAAAACAAAAAAAACACATACAATTAGTTAAAAACAAGTTCCATTTCACATTTTCCTCTTACTACCGTTGAGTTATTTTTATTATTGGAGAAATTAAGCACCACGAATACAAATAAACCGGCAAATGGCAGGAATAGATTCAAACTATAAAGCTTTTCGCAGGGCTGCATATTGAGCCTGATGCGAGTTCTCAGCATCATGGATTCAAGTCATTTTAGTACGCGTTGAATATGCTTCTTTTGTCCAGTCTTAAAACGCTTTGTTCTCGTGCTCGATTCCAGATTAACCCGCGCGGCCGCCATTTTTTAAAGCATTCTTACTTTTTATTTTTTGCTATTCCGGCAAAAGACAAAAAGGATTTTTCTGAATAATTGGTCCGAACGCTTGAATTCTGGATTTTACACAGTGCATCATGCACTAAGCTCTTATGCTTGCTAGAACTCTTTAGTAAAGAAATTGTTCAGCTGGGATGCATAATCGCTACTGTACATTACTGTACTTTGTAACAGACCTTTAATGTAACGCACCACTGTACAAGTTTTACTTAAAAAAAAGAAAAGAAAATGTTTTGTAGGAAAAATGGACTGTTATGCAGTCTAGTCTATTGGAAAATTTTGTTGCGAGATTATTTCTGCCGTTTGCTGTTTCAGGTTTACGCCTGGTGCTTAATCCTTCTATTCATTTCAGTATTTATACCATTTATAATATCAAAATAACTCTATTATCAAGAGTTTATTGACTTACCCCTTTGCTCTCTGTTGAACTAGTGTTATTTATTAATTTATCAACTTGCATGATTTTTAACACCTCTCTTACTACTCAGCAACCTCGTTCCCAGGCTCTTTCCCCTTCCGAGAGAAAGAAATTTTGGTTGGGTCTAGTCACGTTGCACCCTCATTCTGAGTGCTAGCAAAAAAAATAAATGTGAAAGATGTGCCTAGGTTTGATTCTTGTTCTTATTTAGCAAAGTGTAGCGAGGAAAATGTTATGCTTTTGTCATAACAAACGCACATGTTCCATTATTGTATTTGTTACCACCTTAGATACCAGGTGGCACGTGACCAGACCCAACCAGGGTCATTTTCTCGGGGGAGGAAAGAGCCTGGAAACGAGATTGCCTACTCCGTACTGCCTTGAGAAACGTTCTCTCTAGCTCGTTGACCCTCTCAGCTCCAAACAAGCCATGTGATGTATGGCTTAACTCTCCTAAACTGTCTATAGTTTTCTTTTTAAAACCTGTTTACCGGGTTGGGAGACTTTTGTTTTTCTTAAGAAACTTACTGTTTATGATCATATGTTTTATTCTCATTGCTAAACATCTTATTTTACATGGGTTATGTAAAGAGAACTTACATGCGGATAAACTGGCCGGGGCTGAGTGTGTTTAGCAGTTCTTCATATGGAGTGCTTTTCCTGAGAACAAAGCGAACATACCTGGCTCTGATTCCCCGAACTTTTCAAGACTCATATCGTAAAGTTTACGTTGTCGCTTAGCACTAGGACACATCTGCGGAAACAAGATCGCTGTAACTGTTGGTGTACACAGACACGTAAGTGGAGGGGTAACCAGTAATGTTTGACCAGTGAGCACTATTATACTTGTATAGCTGAAGTGCTCTAATAAATATCCCAAAATACCTACTAAAAGAAAGCCTTAGGCAGGAAATTGGCTTACGCGGAGAAGAGAAGAAAGTAAGTGTGTGTGTGGTGGGGGGGGGGGGATGACTAGTGACTCAAACTTTGGGGAGGGGGGGGTGAAAACGCTTTTTCTCAGTAGCTCGTTATAATTTTAAAAAGGGAGCTGAAGCCGCCCTGCCCCTCTCCCTCCGCGGACCCTGCCCATCTTAACTTCCTACGAGCAGCTCCCAAATGACTTTGTAGTTCAGCTCTTTCTCCATGTGGGCTTATTTCCTTTCTAGGGCTCACGCTCAGAAGGTATGGGATAGCTATTAGAGCAATTTAAGTTACCACATCTACTTTAATACAACTGTACACTGACACAGTGTGGCTCGTAGTTACACGCAGTGTAGAGCAAGCAACAATCGGTACATGCACCCGCACTCATACACGTTTTTACATACATACATACATACATACGTACATACATACATACATACATACATACATACATACATACGTACATACATACAT
>JAOBRG010338360.1:0-14807 GCA_027574985.1 Umimayanthus nakama | reverse complement strand
GGACCTTTCCATTTAAACCGGCCAGAACCAGTTCTTCTCGGCCGGCCGGACTGGTCAAATGGAAAGCGACCTAAGTTGTCGCATGACTGATCAGTCGTTGGTTGGAGCCCAGAGATTTCTACACAGTCGCGCTGTAAATATTGAGCTATCTCATCAATCTCACCCTTTGACTCATTGATATTTTTCTTCATCTGTTCTACGTCCTGTTTAACGGTTTTGATCTCCGAAGCGATGTTGCTGGCTTTGCCTTTTGTGCTCTGAAGTTGTTCCTGTAGTTGGTCGAATTTCGCCGAGAGAAAGTTACAAGATTTATCCATTTCACCCACTTTCGACTTGAAATCGTTAATCGCTGCCTTGATCGGTTCTAATTCCTTCGTTATTAGTTGCTTTACTTCTTCTAGGGTAAACATCGTTAACAGATTGACCCAAAATAAACAAATATGAGCTATGATAGTTCAAAAGATGCAGGGCTGTCAAATTTTGATGCGTACGCCATTGACGCCGTATACAAATCCGAGCTATGCTCCCACCAACGATGCGTAAGAAGAAAGAAAGAAGGAATTCTGCCAGCAACTGCAGGCAGTCATAGACAGACGAGGAGCCAATGACATGACCATACTGATGGGAGACTTCAACGCCAAGATCAGGTCAGATAACACTGGCCACGAGGACATCATTGGAACACATGGACAGGGACAGATGAACGAAAATGGTGAACGCTTTGCGGACCTGTGCGCCCTGGAGGAAGTATCTTTCCACAAAAGCGCATCCACAAAGCCACATGGAGATCTCAAGACCACAGAACGGAGAACCAGATCGATAATATTTGCATCAGCCGGAAGTTCAGGTGGGCATGACGGGTTGTGAGGGTGCTGAGAGGTGCCGACGTGCCATCAGATCAGCACCTGGTTGTGGCAGCAGTGAGACTCCGGCTCAAGAAATACACCAACGCCAACAATAACACACGGACAAGATACAATACATGTGGGTCTGCTCAGGAACAAAGACACACAAACAGCATTCCAGATCAGCCTTTCCAACAGGTTCCAGCTACTACAGGGGCTAATAGACGACAGTGAGAGAGACCTTAAGGCATAATTTGAGGAGGGCAAGAAACTCTGGCGAGATACGTGTGAAGAAGTCCTGGGCAAGAAAAAGGCCCACCACAAGGAAAGGATCTCCGCTGACACCACCCAGAGGTTGGAGACAAGGAAAGAGAGGAAAACTGCGCTGAACACAAGTCGGACAAAGGCAGCTAAGTCAAAGGCACAGGCAGAATACACAGCAGCAGACAGAAAAGTGAAAAGAAACATCAGGAAAGACAAATGGGACTACATTGATAACCTGGCCAGCCAAGCGGAGGAAGCAGTCAGACAGGGTAACTTTAAAGACTTGTACCTGACCACCAAGAAGCTGGCAGGCAAGTTCCAGCAGACAGCCAAGTCAGTGAAGGACAAAGACGAAAAACCACTGACGACTGTAGATGAAAAGCTGAAGCATTGGGCAGAACACTTCAGAGAGCTGCTGAACCGCCCCGCGCCTGAATTATAACCCGACATCCCACCTGCGGAGACAGAATTACCCATCAGCTGCGATCAGCCCGCAACAGCAGAGATCAAGAAAGCCATCATGACACTGAGAAACGAGAAAGCGGCAAGGCCGAACAGGATACCAGCAGAGGCCGTTGAAACCACGACCAGTGTGCTGTACAGCCTCTTCAGCAAGATCGGGGAGAAAGAATGAAGTGCCAGCTCAGTGGAAAGAAGGTATCGTGATCAAGCTGCCCACAAAAAGAGACCTCCTGGACTGCAACAACTACCGAGGGAACATGCTCCTGTCAGTGCCAGGCGAAGTGCTCAACAGAATCCTATCGAAGAGGATGAGGGAGGCAGTTGACTCCAAACTCCAAGACCAGCAGGCAGGCTTCCGCAGAAACAGATCATGCGCGGTTCAGATCGCCAGCCTACACATCATAGTGGAGCAGTCGCTTGAGTGGAGCTCCACCCTTTACATCAATTTCATAGACTACGAGAAGGCTCTTGACAGCGTGGATAGGGAGACACTGTGGAAGCTGCTAAGGCACTACGGAGTCCCTGACAAGATCATCTCCCTTATCGGGTGCTCGTACGAAGACATGAGCTGCAGGATCGCCCATGCCGGCCAGCTGTCCGAGAGCCTCGAGGTGAAGACCGAAGACTGTCAGGGGTGCCTGCTGTCGTCATTCCTCTTCCTTCTGGTCACCTCGACTTCGCCGACAACCTCGCGTTCCTGGAACACAATCACAGCCAGGTTCAGGACAAGACCACCTGCCTGGAGATCGTATCGGCTGGGACAGAGCTCAAGATCAGCATGAAGAAGACTGAGCTGATGAAGATCAACTCCACTGCCTGCACACCAGTTACAGTCCGGGGAGAGCTCATCGGGGAGGTGGATTCCTTATTCTACCATGGAAGTGCCATTGACCGACAGGGGGCACGGACAGAGATATCACAGCCAGGATCGACAAAGCAAGAGCAGCCTTTGTCATGCTCGAGAACATCATGCGCCTCCAAAAAGATCAGCACAAGAACCAAACTTTCGCATATTCAACTCCAACGTGAAGCCGGCCATGCTGTATGGATGCGAAACATTGAGGAAGACAAAGACAATGCTGTGGAAGATTCGGACATTTATCAGCACATGTCTGAGACGCATCCACAACATCAGATGGCCGGAGATGATCCCAAACGAAGAGCTGTGGGAACGCGAGGAACAAAAACCAGTGGCCAAGCAAGATCTGAAGAGGATATGGGGCGCAAAGCCCATACCTGGAACCCGCAGGGGAAGAGGAAGAGAGGCCTGCCTCGCAACAGCTGGAGGAGAGACACGGAAGCTGAGCTTAAGCAACAAGGCACCGACTGGACAGTAGCAGCAAAGACTGGCCCAGAAAAGAGTGCTCTGACGAAAGTAAGGTTTGAAAATAAAACGATCAGTAAAAAAATCACTGTTTCTAATATTTAATTTCTTTAAAATTCTGTTATTTGTATTAAAAAGGAACTTTTAATTACGTTTTGTACTGTCTATATGTCGATTTTTTTAATTCAGAAATGTCTCTAAACCTTTCTATTTTGATTAGAAAAATTTTTAAAAAAAGGAAAATTTTGAGAGTTATGATGTCATTATGACGTATTGAGGACGTCACACGCAACTTAAACTATCACCAAATTAATCAGTTTATAGTTCTCTAATACCTCACTAAATTTTATTTTATTATCATTATTAGTTTTAGAGTTATGGGCTGCGGGCACTTTCCACCCCCCCCCTCCCACCGCCCCCTCAAAAAAGTTAACCGTCCTAAAAAAAACCCAGGCAGAATAGGGTTAATATCAAGTTCGAGTGAGCTCCACACTTTCATTCCAGAAAAGCGTCCGAGTAAATTGAATATTCCGTAACTAATACAGTTCTTATTCTGGGAAGTGAGAATGCATCTTTTGAAGATAATCTTGTCCTATAGTAATGAGTTGTGCTTATTGGACGAAAACAGGTATTAAAAACTGTCGGAAGCAATTTAATGTGGAATTTAAGCACGAACAAGCTAATATGGAGATTAACAAGATCAAAAAATTTATTTTAGAAAAAGTCATTAACTTTATGGTACGTTTATATAAGTAGGGTAAAAACTATCCCACATCAGAATACCGAAGATAAGGAAAAGAAATAGCAGTGCAAAATATAGAGTGAGAAGAGCATCAAGAGTGACGTAATAGCACATTCCATTTTTACTTTCAATTAAGCAAAACCACGCGGCGTCTAATTGGTTTTCATGGCAAAAAAGTCAAACATTGGTCGTTACAGGCGGCCGCCGTCTTAGATTTTATGTACAAAACAAGTAAAAAGTTGTCCCAGCAGGCGGCACTGGGTAACCGAAAGGGCAAATATAGTTGAGTCGGGAACTGACTCGGATCCCTGACTCTCCCAGCCTGTCGGGACAGTCGAGCCTATATAAACAGGGCCTTAGCCAGTGCTCACTGCAGTGAAAATGTTACGTTATGGCTATTTTGCACGATGAGAGCAGTTTATAAGTTTGACAGGAAATCAGACAGTAAAATGATTATGGGTTGTTAAGTAATTTGCTGTACCATAAATATTCAGTGTTGATGTATACATAATCCGTGTAGAACATAGTAGTGGCAGTGGGCAGGTCCATTTGAACTGTGATAGGTTTCGGCGTCCCAGTCACCACGAGTCTCCACTGCCTTGTGTGCATGCGACAAAGATTGTAGGTAACTGTAGGATTTTTCTACCAACGCATGTGAAGACTGGACCCAGCGGACTGCACGGAAGAAATCACCAGATTGGTTCAACGAGCAGGAAGGTGGACCCTGCAAAGTGTCGTGTAGCGCAACCAGGGCACAGTGAGAATACAGGACGCTGCTGGCCATCCACTAAATCCTGAACTATCTCCAGCCGCCTTGACCCTGTCTTGCCACTGGATCCGGATAGGCCGGGACGAGAGAGTGAGGCAGACTGCAACATTGCGCAACTCTCCCTCACTTTACTCAAACTCACGCGCAAGTAATCTTCACCACCCCCGTTTATCCCTCCCCCTAACCCTACCAAAGTCCTGCCGCTGGAGACAGACGAGCGCCGAAGCAACAGGTGTGGATACACTGGGAGCTGTAGCTGCAGGCCTGCACACAGGCGGCACAGACGGTGTATGGCCCTCAGCCAGCGAGCTCATCTCCGTTACTCAGGGCTGATGGAACAACGCTCATCACTGAGAAACCGTGCATCCTGGGGATATGGGCAGAGTACTTCGATGCCGTCCTCAACAGACCACCCCACATTAACGAAGAAGCGATTTATCGACTGCCCCGAGTCGACATCAACCACGAAATGGACACTCCTGAAGTAGAAAAAGCCATTCATCAGCTATCCAGTGGCAAAGCTCAGGAGCTGTTGCTATCCCAGCGGAAGCCTAACAGGCACGCTTGTCCACAGCTGCGCGAGAAGATGACATTGCTGTTCCAGGCCATGTGGACTCAGGTAGCAGTCCCTCAAAACTTCAAAGATGCATCCGCAGCCCTACAAGCGGAAAGGCAACAGACAGGCTTGTGACAAGCACAGAGGAATATCTCTTCTCCGTATCGCTGGAAGTTCCTAGCGAGAGTCTTCCTGAACTGTCTCATCGAACACCTGCAGAATGACCTGCTGCCTGCAGAAATCTATAGCAGCTTTCGAAAGGAGCATTGAGCCATCGACTTGGTGTTCGCTGCACGCCAGCTGCAGAAAAAGTGCCAGGAGTAGAACGTTTACCTATACACCACCTTTGTGGAACTGACAAAAGCCTTCAACACCGTCAGCCGCAACGGCCTCTGGAGCATCATGAGTAAGTTGAGAAGCCCTGACAGATTCATCATGTTGGTTCGTCAGCTACATAACGGCAAGCAGGCTCAAGTCCTTGGAGAGTCACCCATTCCCTTCCCAGTGACAAACGGAGTAAAACAAGGCTGCAAACTGGCTCCAACACTGTTCAGCATGATGTTCACAGCCATGCTGACAGATGCCTTCCAGGACTCTGACCCTGGCATCTACATCAGATGCAGAACTGACGACAAGCTGCTTAACTTGCGACGCCTTCAGACCAAGACCAAGGTCCACTTTGACAAGCTCTCTGGCTTCCTGTTCGCTGATGATTGTACCCTCAATGTCCATAGTCCTGAAGACATGTAGCACTCTGTGGACCCGTTCTCCACTGCCTCCACGAACACTGGTTTCACGATCAGCACCAAGAAGACTATGTAAGATAATGTTTCAACTTGCTCCAAGGAAACAGTACCAAGAACCAATAGTGTACTGCCAGCTGCCAATAAGTTCAAGTATCTCGGCAGCAAGCTGTCTCTCAGTGCATGTGCTCATCGATGACAAGACTGATAGCAGGACTACCAAAGCCAGTGTGGCTTTTAGCGGGCCGGCTGCGCTCGTGGGTGTGGGAGCGCAAGGGTGTGACACTCGCAACAAAGCCGAGTGATTACAGAGCCATCGTCCTCACCAATGTGTCGGCGAACCTACTAATTGCTTCTAAAGTGTTGTTTTAGTTATGGATCGTTTTGTTCAAAACCTTACAATTTCAAAAACTAACGAGAAGAGACGATTAATTTAAGCTAATAAAATCGCCGACACGGTCTTAACATACAGGCTTTTTGCCATGTCTCACTGCTCTAAACTTTTTAGAAAACTTCAGCCCCAATTGTTCTTAAGCTACTCTTTTTTTAAATGTACTCATAAGAATAAATACAGTAAAATTCAACTCCTCAAACATTCCAAAAACACCTAACTTGTGATCATCAAGCCGAATGGAAATTCAATCGATCTCGACATTTAAAGTGTTTCGCCGCTTGATACAGTTTACAATGTAGTTCATATAAATAACAGAACTTTACTATGAAAAATAACTTTGCATTTTTGATTCCAAATCCTAGCCTGGATTGTTATTATGTTGTTCCTAATTTTTGGCCAGTTTCGAGCCTTGTTCTTATAAAAATGTTCTTATAAAAAAGCATGCACATACTTTGCTGAAGTTTGAACAAGTTAGGTGGCAATTGCTAGCAGAAAATGAGGTTTGAGCGAATTCGGTTTCGCGCAGGAAAATTTAGGATAAGTAACAACCCGTGTTTTCCCCATTAATGAACAACAACTTTTAAAATATAATTTGCATGTTCAGCTGGAGAACTCAATCAGTCTTTTTAGTGATATATAGGTTAAGGGGTATCTTACGCATATCAAACGAGATAGAGAATTATAACGTATAACATAGGCCAAGGTGTTCTTCCTTCTATGACGAATTTAAGCTCGTCATAAAATGAAAATGATCTTCAGAACGGAAGTGGAGAAACTATAGATCCCATTCTGATCTTGTTGTCTATAAACCTAAGAAAACCCATGATCTCAGTTTTGTGATGAAGCAAGCACGAATTTCTTATAATCAAAACTTTATCAACGAAACTTCTACAGCTTTGAAACAACATGATCTCGTGTTTCCTCGGTGCTTGATAACAAAGAAACCAGCTAATGGCATCGGTACACTTAAATTTTTATTGGAAAACTTAAAAATAAGCAGATCAAGGCTGGACTCACTTACTTCTACAGACGATGTTTCTCAGCCTGATGCTGTTAACACCATCTTCTAAAAGGCAAAGTTTGAGCCCCTAAAGGAAAGCTTGTTTAATGACCTCATGACCTTGGGAAAGAAATCGAGGCTATTGATCCGTTTGTATCATTCCTGCTATAAGGTTGTCTTGTTGCCTTCTTTCCGGTTATTACTCAATCTGTCACTTCAAATCGGTCTGCTTCCGAACTATTGGGAAATAGCCATCTTCAACCCTTTACTCAAGAAGTAGAACCTTGCCCCAACACTCCTAATTCTAGACCAATAAGTAACTTCATATCGAAACTGACTTAATGTGCTGTTGCAGATGAAATCAAAGGGCACATGACAGCCAATAAGCTCTACCCGTGATTACAACCAGCGTAACGTAAGAACTACAGTACTGAAACTGTCCTGTGAAAATTGGCAAATGACTTGCTATTGACAAAGAATAAGGGGTACGTAACCTTACTGGCCCTACTCGCTTTAAGGCTACCGTTCACGTTGGAACGGTTCAAAATTTCGAAATTGAGATTTTTGCAGAAAATAAAAATACATTAAATGAGCTTCTAGTAGGAAAGAATATTTTTCAATACGTCTAATAGTTTGCAAGATATGACGAACGAGAGTTTTTACCGGAAGTGAAATTGTATGGAGTGTGGCGTACTTTAGGAGTGAATTTCTCGAGACATGTTTGTGCTAAAACTGCGACAACGCAAAAGATCAATGCTCCCCCATTTTTTAACCTTATGCCATCAAATTTGGCAAGTTCATAAAACAATAGCTGAAGATAAAAATCGTCCTGGCGAATTTTGAAATTCCGCTCCAACCATATTTTATGACTCAATCAGGGCAGTTTTGTACGTTGCAAATAAGGAATTTTCTTCAAATACCTGTAAAAAATTAACAACGCATTCAACTAAAAATCGCCAGGACGAAATTAGAGTAAAATTTGTGCTAAATGTCATAAACAAACTATAAATGGTTGAAATTGAAACTGAAAGCCGCATTGACGTCTAGAAGTGAACAAACAGTTTGAACTGCGATGCTCGCATTCGTTTGTTAATCAAAATTTCTAAACAATTTTTCCACCATCATTCCGACAATTTTGTAAGCTCTCCATTGATACAGTATATAGGTTTGCGGGTATCCGATGCATATTAACGGAGTTACGTACGGAAAACCGAAAACACCGCTCAAGGTGAACGGTAACCTTAAGCGCCACAATTCATACTGTAGAGATAGGTCATATCTTGAGTGCATCCGTCTCATTGACTACTCCTCAGAGGTTTGTCACATTAACCCTCTTCTCATCGAACTTCGTTGATTGCCTATCAGACAAAAATATATCTAAGCTTTATTGATCAAATTAAATCTTTTCATCAACTAACTTGTTCCTACCTTGCAAATCATAACTTATTACAGCCGCACAACTTCGCCATGGGGGAGGGCCCAACTAGAACTAGAATATTGTTGTAACGCGCTTAGAAGTTGTGCACGCTACAAAAAATTGTTGTATTTTTGTTGTTTTTAAAAATCAGATAATTTTAGTCTAATTTAAGAAATAATGGATGCGTAAAGCTAATATAGGGATGAAGAACTCGTGTACTGTGAACTATGTGAACATAATCATAGTTTTGATGTGATCTTTATGTATTTGTAGGTTGAATACTCAAAATGACTTAAAATGAATTTTTTCAAAATGTTGATACTACAGTGTTGCAAATACAAAATCACATTTCTCTACTTTTCTTTTACTTTCCACTTGCCACCCATAATGTTGCTGCAAACTGTGAAAAGCAGTACGTGGAAAAGCTATGACACGTGACTGCACAGCAGATGGTGACCCAGTCCCCACAAGCTTTGAATGGAGAGCTCCAAATGGCACAGTTCTTCACAATGGCAGTTCATATACAACTCCACAAGTTGAACGGTCCCTCCATGGCAGTTTCTTTACATGTGCAGCGTCCAACGGCTTTTCAGTAGATAGGAGGAACACGTCTCTCTTCAATGTAGTGTGTAACTACTGGCGTATTGTATGTATTAACGTTTCAAATATGTCAGGTGCGGTATTAGTGCATTTACTCAGTCGTTTCAGAAAGAACCATTTTAAAGCAAGTATTAGTATCAAGTGAATACGATAATAAGTATGTTAAGACGTATGCATTTATTGCATCATTAGAATTTGGATGAATTTTGGAGGTTTTAAACGTCGTGCATGAGAGTTGACTTGAGCAGTACACCAGTTTTGTTTCTTGATTTATAGAATGTAAAAGTACTTTATAACAAAAAGTATAAGATGCTTAACCTACTCCTTATGAGTATTTTTTAAATCATACCTCTGGGGCTGTGGAGCATCTTTGACCGATAAAATTTGAGGAAGAGGGGGAAGGGCTGAATAAGCTTCTTTGGAGGAGCTTACAGAGACAAGCGTTTGTAAGTACACTTAAATTTAGCCAATATTAAACAAATCTTAGAAAACCATTTAGACCTTTGAGCTACAAGCTCTGAAAAATACAATAGTTGATCTTCTTGGTACCGCCACTCATTGCTCTGCCACATAGTTCAGTTATGTGACAAGTGAGTTGCAGTCTTCAGTCTGGATAGACTGATAAGTGCCAAATAAACAGAAATATGAACAATGAACTATATGTTTTGCTACAGAAATAGTATAAAGATGCAGTGTTCTTAGCTGAGACAAACCTAGTCGCTGGAATCGTTGTGTTTTGCGAATAAGCCAGTTCAGTGGATGAAGTGATAAGACACATAAAACAAACTGGAGCACTTGCTGTGCAGAGTATACGTCGCGCCCAAGGCTGACACAAGGTGACCAAAGTGACAGTACTAGAGTCTGCTGTCATATTTTCATCTCCTGAATCTTCCCTCGAGTACAAGTATTTCTTCAGAAGATATCTGGCCCTGCGCACGGTACTGGTTACAGTTCCCGTCACATTCGAAAAACTGTTCAATTCGCGAGTTTACCTCCGGGCATGAAATGGCATGAGCATGAAAATCATGCCCTTGTGCATGAATTTCATGCCCTCTCAATGCCCGGAAGTGAACTGACAATATATTTTGCAACATTGAAGGCATCAAGGGCATCATTTTCATGCCTGGGCATCATTTTCATGCCTGGGCATCAATTTCATGCCTGGGCATCAATTTCATGCCTTTTTGCGCTTTAAACCTGTCAATTTTTTGGTTTTAAACCTGTCAGTTGTTTGGTTTATATGGGTTCGAGTTTCAAGCAATTTGCTCTGGGAGAAAATCTAAACTTGGTACGTTTACTTCGCTGAAAACTATGAATAGTAAGTATTGTAGACAGTTTTCGAATTTTCAGTGTACCTTTAAAATTTGTTTTGATCAATACAGTACGTGCTCTCAGGATTCGCGCAATGCAAATCCGTGGCTGCATGGAATAGAGTCTGGGAGAAAAGCGGAGTGAATCATTTGTAAATTCAGAAATCTTTTCAACTAAAGGAGTAAAGAAATTTATCGTTTTTACAAGTACACGTATCTTGTCAAATGTATTAAAAATACAATATGAATAAAAGTGCATTAGCTTCACATAAGAATGGCACTGCAAGAATATTGTTTTTGTACGATGTATCATTCGCGTAAATTGGATCGACATTTTTTGAAAAGTACTCAACATTGTCACGCAGACTCACCACTCAGAGAAAAACTTCCACACAATTAAAAACTCAACGCTTTCAATTCACAGTTTATCTGAGAACAGTTGGACCCGAACTTGTTAAAAACTTAAGAAGACTTGACAACTAATAAAGTGCCATATAATTTGCAGTTTGGTGGCTTCGCTTTAGGCCGGAGCTCTCCGAAGGCGAGCAAAAACAACTAGGCCCGTAAAGCCGCAAAGGACATGCTCCATATTTTCTGTCAAGAAGCGTTTTAAAAATAATTATTCTTATTAACCTTGAAAGTTTAAGCAAAAAGAACTATATAGCCGATTTCTCTTTCAGAATAATTTTAAAACGTATTAGACAGCAGCTGGTGTCCTTTGTACATGTACATGCTAGCGGAAACGACCTGACAATTTGTGAGTCATTTCGCTTGGCGCTCTCCGCAGCGCAATTTGGATACCGCGATAAAGTGAATGCTTTTACATTTATTGTTAAGCGTTATCTTTCTAGCTACCCAGAACATTTACAAAATTGGGTAGTTGTTTTGTACTTATAATACTATGTGGGGAGGGGTAAGGTACCAAATGAATTCAAAACTGACGAGACACGGCTTTCAAACCTTAATAACTTCGAGAGAAAACAATGAACAGCTCTCATTCAATGGATGCCAAAGCTTTATCTTCCTAGTCACTCAGAACATTTACAAAATTAGTTGGGTGGTGTGCACTTTTAATACTATGGGGGAACGGGTAAGGTACCAAATGAACTCAAAACTGACAAGACACGACTTTCAAACCTTAATAACTTTGAGAGAAAACAATAAACAGCTCTCATTTAATGGGTGCTAAAGCGTTATCTTTCTATCTACCCAGAACATTTACAAAATTGCGTAGTTGTTTTGTACTTATAATACTATGTGGGGAGGGGTAAGGTACCAAATGAATTCAAAACTGACGAGACACGACTTTCAAACCTTAATAACTTCGAGAGAAAACAATAAACAGCTCTCATTTAATGGGTGATAAAGCGCTATCTTCCTAGCTACCCAAGAACATTTACAAAATTGGTTGGGTGGTGTGCACTTTTAATACTATGGGGGGACGGGTAAGAAAACCAAATGAACTCAAAACTGACAAGACACGACTTTCAAACCTTAATAACTTCGAGAGAAAACAATAAACAGCTCTCATTTAATGGGTGCTAAAGCGTTATCTTTTTAGCTACCCAGAACATTTACAAAATTGGGTAGTTGTTTTGTACTTATAATACTATGTGGAGAGGAGTAAGGTACCAAATGAATTCAAAACTGACGAGACACGACTTTCAAACCTTAAAAACATTGAGAGAAAACAATAAACAGCTCTCATTTAATGGATGCTAAAGCGCTATCTTCCTAGCTACCCAGAACATTCGTAAAATTGGTTAGTTGATGTGTATTTTTAATACTATGGGGGGATAGGGTTAAGGTACCAAAAAGTGCATTAATGACAGGTTTTTGGCGCCTTTTATGGCCACAATGTTTGTAGAAAGAAATGCTTAGAACTCAACAAATACTCATGGCAGCAAAGTTTGGTTTGCAGAATCATGATCAGCGGCCCATTTTACACAAAATATGTCATTTTCAGGCCATTTCTAAGAGTTGAGCTTTTTCAACAAATTTTCATGGGGTCCCCCCTTTGCTAAAATGCCCAAAATGGACGATTTTGAAGGTTTATAAAAACCGCTGCTGCTTTTCCTAGGCAGCCTTCTTTACAACATATTATCGTTTCGATTCAACTGCTTGATAGGAACTTTGCTTTCAAGTGCGTTTTAGTGAGGTCAGAGTCGCCGTTGGTCCGCATTGACCTTCCAAAAAGTGCATTCATGACAGGTTTTTGGCGCTTTTTTTGGCCACAATGTTTGTAGAAAGAAATGCTTAGAACTCAACAAATACTCATGGCAGCAAAGTTTGGTTTGCAGAATCATGATCAGCAGCCCATTTTGCACAAAATATGTCACTTTCAGCCATTTCTAAGAGTTGAGCTTTTTCAACAAATTTTCATGGGGTCCCCCCTTTGCTATATATAATGCCAAAAATGGACGATTTTGAAGGTTTATCAAAACCGCTGCTGCTTTGCCTAGGCAGCCTTCTTTACAACATATTATCGTTTTGATTGAGCTGCTTGATGGGGGCTTTGCTTTCAAGTGCCTTTTAGTGAGGTCAGAGTCTTCGTTGGTCCGCAGGGACCTTCCAAAAAGTGCATTCATGACAGGTTTTTGGCGCTTTTTTTGGCCACAATGTTTATAGAAAGAAATGCTTAGAACTCGACAAACACTCATGGCAGCAAAGTTTGGTTTGCAGAATCATGATCAGCAGCCCATTTTGCACAAAATATGTCACTTTCAGCCATTTCTAAGAGTTGAGCTTTTTCAACAAATTTTCATGGGATTTCCCCTTTGCTATATGGCCAAAAATGGACGATTTTGAAGGTTTATAAAAACCGCCGCTTCTTTTCCTAGGCAGTCTTGTTTACAACATATTATCGTTTTGATTGAGCTGCTTGATGGGGACTTTGCTTTCAAGTGCGTTTTAGTGAGGTCAGATTCGCCGTTGGTCCGCATTGACCTTCCAAAAAGTGCATTAATGACAGGTTTTTGGCCATTTTTTTGGCCACAATGTTTGTAGATAGAAATGCTTAGAACTCAACAAATACTCATGGCAGCAAAGTTTGGTTTGCAGAATCATGATCAGCGGCCCATTTTGCACAAAATATGTCACTTTCAGCCATTTCTAAGAGTTGAGCTTTTTCAACAAATTTTCATGGGGTCCCCCCTTTGCTATATAGCCAAAAATGGACGATTTTTGAAGGTTTATAAAAACAGCTGCTGCTTTGCTTGGGCAGTCTTGTTTTATAACACAGAGCCGTAAGGCATTATGGGTAATTTCGGTGGAAGCCCACCAACCTTTATTTCATAACATTTTTTTAAGTGTCAAGCCATCGGCACCTTGTGGGAAAACTTTGTGATAAATTGTATGTTTTTAGATCGAATGTTGCCTTAGATCCTTTAGCAGGTGCGAGTATTCATCTGTAGAACGGCCAGAGATGTAGGTTCACAAATCACCAACCATGTTTCGCTACACGACCTTCTGGCGGTTCAATTAGCGTGAACTTTGTTCTCACTTCTGGGTTCTTTCAGAAGACTTCCTCTACCCGCCACTCTGGCTTAATGATGCCAGTGTGGAAGCTTCTGCAGTGAAAAAATGGCTCGAAAACACTTATAAATGAAATGCCTACCACAACGTAGCATTCGCGAGTAGCTTGCTTAACAGATCACAGAGCAGAAGTCTTTGAAAATTTGTTGAGAAGCTAGATTTCAAATCTGGCTTAATCTTCTTCGACAGAATGTCTTGAAATATTGCCGTATGTATTTGACAAGTTGCTTTCGCGAGCTCTTAGTTGAGGACTTCTTTTCGGTAGTAGAGCTATTTAAGTCACATGTTTGTACAACTAAATGATGTTTTGAAAGTGTATTTTAGTGCTTTGACATCTAAACACATTGTATGTCAAGTTTGGTTTCTGTTCTTCATTAGTTCAAGAGAAAAGTGATTTCAAACACGCACAACTTCGACTAATATTTCGTCTTTCAGTTTCAACACGAAGCGATAGAAGCCACGTGAAAACAAAATGTACGACAAAATATAAAACAGACACAGTGGAAAGGTGCGGACGAGTGCCTCTATAATACGGTCACTTCGTTCCTACGTTACAAAATTTTCACTCGTTTCCTGATTGAAAGTCATTTATTGCCTTCAGCTATAAACACGGACTTTTATACCATCAAATCGACGCAGCTCGGATGTCAAAACCTTCATTTTCAGAACAAACCAGTCACTGAGACGCTGAGTTAGTAAATTAAAGAATTTCAAAAACACGAAAATGACTTGCAAAGTTTGTGGTTTCATATCTAGTTTAAAAACACTCGGAAAGCTTTTTTGTGAATGAAAATAGTCCTGAATTTAGTAAGTTTTAGTAATATAAATATTATTATATTTATATATT